>VXBL01009159.1:791067-812603 GCA_013400195.1 Aramus guarauna | reverse complement strand
TTCCTCCCCCCTCCATTTTTCTTGCCAGCTTTTGGTTTAATGCTTTTTTTTTTTTTTTTTTAAATAAACAGCAACCTGTGCTGTGTCTCATTTTATCCCTTAATTCCTTTAACCCTCCCCACAAGAACCCTAAATTCCATTCCCTGTGCAGCAGCCCCTTCCCCTGTTTTATGCTTAGCAGCTTGGGAGATTTTCCTCTGTTACGCAGACAGATTTGGTCTAGATAGAAGTCAGCTAGCCATGCCATACCTTGCCTTGGCTGACCCACTACAGGTGGGATGTATCCTCCTTTGGTGAGGAGGGGTGTTCCCTCGGCCCCTCCTGCGGCTGGCCTGCATTGACCTAATGCTGCTCCTCCACAGGAGAACAAGCCTCCTCTTTTGGTTATGAGCCTTGGGTTTTGGTTTTTTTTGTTGTTTTTTTTTTAAATTTGTTTCCCTCCTGCCCTGGCTGTGGTGTAACTCAACCTGGAGCCTGTGGAGAAACTGTAATACCAAACCTGCCCCGGGCTGGTCCCTTGTCTCACAGGGTTTTCTGGGGCAGCACTACTCAGAGCACCCCAAAGGACACCCATCTGTGCAGACTGTCGGGGCTCAGTACTTCCTTCCTTCTCCAGGTCTTTTCTATTTAGCAATGTTGACGCACCCCAGTGCACAAACCACTGTAAGGCTCAGGCAAGCGCACTCATTCAAGTTAAAGCTTTGCTGCTCTGGGATACAGAAGTAATTTTACATCTTAGAAAAAATAAAAATAAACCCCCACAAAAGCAAAAAACCCTGCAGCTTTTAAGGAAAATCTAGCAAGCCCTGGTGGCAAACAGTGTTCATCAAACAGTTTAAGGGAAATCTAAAAACACTCCCATGAGTGAGAATTTCTTTAAGAATGAGAATTCAGAGTGGTAAGAAAAGTACAATCAAGCCAGGGAATTTGTGCCAGCAGCACCTTCCTACTAGAGCAGGCGAACCTGAGTGGGGCCCTCTGAGGCACCGGGCACCTCGGGGCCACCCCAGAGCTCCTCTGGCGAGGGGGGACCCTCCTGGCTGGCTGGGGATTGAGATGGGGTGGCAGGAGCATTTTCCCATCCTGCGTGTCCAGGGTCAGCCAGTTCTTAGAAGGTCTCTCTCTGAATGTGTACTATACTGAATGTATAGGAAGCCCGGAGAAGCAGTCTCCTCATGATGGTACTGATGGAGGAGGAGGAGGAGGAGTGCTGTCCATAAAGGTCAGAGACAGTGTGGGATTTTAGCAATGGCCCATGTGTTTATGCAGCTAAGCAACGGGTTGTTTTTTCACTTAACATCTCGAAGGGAGATTTCTCTCCTTTTAAAAGGTTTCCTAAATGTTTATCTGTTGGTTTTTGTTTTTTTTGTTTTTTTTTTAAACTATCGCTGACATTTGTTTGAAATGGATGATCCTAAAGCTTTTGTGTATTCTTTTTTTCTTGGACTAAACTATTATTTACAGGGGGAGAGGGGCAAGAAAGGCTCTAGAGGGTCTAAAGGGGATAAGGGAGACCAAGGAGCGCCTGGATTAGATGCACCCTGTCCGTTGGTATGTTCTGTTTCATCAAACGTATTGTTTTAAGATTTGTTGATGGGGAAGAAAGAAGGAAATCATAACATAAATAACGGTCTTGCAAAAGTACAACGCTGGAACAAGGCCCAGTCTGGTTCCCACTGCAGTTTTATGGCAAAGCTGCTTACTTCAGTGGGGAATCCCCAACCCTTTGATCAACCAGGCTTTGAGCGACCGTGGTTATATTCCTTCCTCTTCCGGAGCCCACCAAGGTTTGGGGTACATGGGGGTGTCCCATGTGCTGGGAGCCCAGGGCTTTCTCCTCTGCGGATAGAGCCCTGTATCTCCTTTGCGGCTAGTTGTGGCTCTTCTCTGGAGATGTTTAATGTCATTGCGTCTACGTAACGGCAAAACCTGAATGCTGTTTTTCTTGCCGTGGGATAACGGCCAGCTGGTGTGATCGCCTGAGAGCGACACAGGGCACTTGAGCTGCATTACCCAGAGGGAAGACAAATCTCAGTTATTTTAAATGGGACATGTTTCTGTCAAAATATATTGTCTATGAATCTAGACAAATGAATAAATATAGGAATATGTATACATTTTCATCTAAACTCATATGCTGCAGGAAACACTGCCAAAAATCAGTAGTACGGCCACAAATCCCAGGAGTACTTGTGGATTGTGCATCTAGAAATCCAGCTGCTGGGTTTCCCAGCGAGGATAGGGAGAACGGATGATTTCAGAATGGAGGAAACACCGTTCCCATCCTCTCGGATTTAACTCGGAGAAGTATCTCCTGACTCGTAGACTACAGAAAAACAGAAAGGAAACTGCTACTGCAGCTGATGCAGACAAAACTAAAACTGAAAACACGGGCCATCTATATTCTGGGTATGCAGCAGGGTGCCCTGCGCCAGTCCCAGCGGGGGACTCGGCCTCTCCTCCCGTGACATGGAGGTGACTGGCGTTAACTGAAATAACGATAGTGGTTGATTTCATAAACAGGGTCTCCGAGGTTTTAAAGGCGAGAAGGGTGAGCCGGGGTTACCTGGGCTGGACGGCCTGGATGCCCCATGCCCATTGGTATGGCGTACCTTCCCTTTCCTGCATGCTCGTTTGCTTTTTGTATCTTGGTTGTTATTTTATTACCTCCAACTAGCTGCACGCCCTAGAAACATCCAGCAATTCCTTCCTTGCCTATCTCCATCCTACCTTCCTCACACTGCCATTGTCAGAAAGGCCCTTCCCTTTACGCTGTGATTCGCAGCTGCTGTCAGCATTACTTTGTGGCGTGAAGAAAAATGAGTGGGAATGCGAATTTATTTACAACAGCTTTGGATCTTCCTTTGCTTTCGCTTTGGCGACTTTCAGCAGACTAACGTATGAAGTGCCTCTGCACTGGTTCGGCTTTCTAGCAAGGAGCTGCAATGCTCATGTCCTTCATTAACTCTAATTTAAGTGCTTGTATGTGGCTAGCGCAGCCTGACGCTGCTTGGTATTACCTCAGTCACCCCATATGCTAAGATGACTGAAAAAATAGTTGTCCTGGTAGCCAAGCCCATGTGGAACATATTAACTGGATGTTTATCTCTCTCCATTCCTATTTGTGACTCTCCCCAAGTCCAACTGATACCCATAACACACAGCAAACTTGAATTTGGAGTTGCCTGCTTCCCAATACCCAACTTGTTCAAGTGTTAAAGAATCCTCATCTAACACAACTGTTGTAGGACAAAGGTGTTCAGGAACATTTAACCTCAGTTGGTTTCTGAGTATCCTGTTAAGCATCACCAATCTATTAACTTACTCTGAGATTTTCTGGAGATGCGGTTTTTGCTCCCTACAGCAGTCTCAACCAGTCCATAATACACTGAAACTGGCACTCCTCTGCCCTTCAGCCCCCGTTTGGCATGACTGGGTTTGCCTGGGGATGGTCATTCCAAGCTTTATGCTCACTTAAAGGTGTTTGATGCCATTTGCAAGGGATGGGATATCAGTTAGTTCACCTAGCTGGAAAAATGGGTACCAAAGGAAAAAAACAACCCACACCTAACCTTGGAAGGTTTCCTTAGTTTCCTGAGGAAATTGCCCTGAAATTGCCATTAAAAGCCTTCATTATTTGACCTTTGTGAAGAGCTGATGTTAGTCTTCCTTCCACCACGCCCTCCTTTGGGCGCTGCCGCTGTCTCTTTGGGGTGGTGACAGTGACCACTTGCAAAGTCTCAGTTGCTGCTCTGTAAATCCTGGCTAACGGAAAGAAACTCTTCTGCCAAACCCGTGGGTGAAATAATACCTGCCCAGAACAGTTCACAAAGGAGAAAAAAAACCTGAGCCATGTGTTTCACCTCTCACTGCTACTAGCCAGGTTTCTGTGGAGTAAGTTTTGGCTGAATAAAGCCCCTGATTTCACAGGCACGAGGATTCTACCAGTGCCCTGGCAGGCTACCTTTCCCTTTGTCTCTGCTCTCAGTTAGGATTCACCCCACATGGCCGTATCAGAACATACACTTCTTTTCATACCTATTTTTGTTAAGGGAAACTTGCCAGAAAATCTGGTGAATTACAGATGCCGTTGTTTGGTTGTTTTTTTTAATAATAGTGTTCTGGCATGCCAGCTAGCTTGGGAATGTGAAGAAGCATGTTTTTTGATCCAACTAGGTTAAAAGCTTAGCACCAGCTGACACGTCCATGTGTGTAACTTACGGAGGCCGTGAACTAACGCTTTACGCATTTGAGCTATGTGGAAGGAGATACTTGGTACTAATAAGCACGTTGCGTTTCCGTTCTCGGCAAATTCGCCTGCAACAAACACTTCCTTGTGACCCTGGTCTTCCTTTGATCCCTAAGCTGTAACTCCCTGGCCTCCCATTCCTTCATGCACCTAACTTCCCACCTCCTCCTGCGATGCACTACACCACTCATTCCTACCACCACCAATGTACCAATGGGAACGCCACAATTTACCCAGTAATTAACCCCTATTTCCACAAAGCCGGGGGAGACCGCAAGGAGACCACAGTCTAAAAAAAATGCATTTGAAAAGCAGTATGGTCGTAGTATCACGGCAAGGTTCTCTTCATCAGTCCCTTGAAAGTGCATCTCCTTTAAATAGTTTATTTCGCAATATGCTACTGTGCGTTTGCTTTTCTGTTTTGGTTTTTTCCTTCCCCCTTCTCCAATGGGATGACGTGCACTGCAGATTTCTTACGCAGTACTTCAAGAAGTGAGAACTGAATGAAGAAATGTGTCTGCATTGCGTGTTGTGCAATTTCACTCCCTGCTCTTGAGTTTTCCTGGGGAACAGCAATAGGCCAAGAACCTGACACGCACACATAGCAGAAATATTTGACTTCTCATGTCAGAGGTGTATCTCCTTACATCTGACTTCATTTCCTGCTCAAGAGCACCTTAATGTTGACATAATTTCCTGTTTTCTCACATCGAGTAGGGCTACACTGAGATGGAATTAATGGCAGTAATTCACAAAAGCATTTCCCAACCATATGGTCTCAGTCTTTCAGTAGCACAGCCCTTAAAGTATCCAACCTTCTTCAACATTAAAATAATAATAATTAAAAAAAAAAAAAAAATCACGTGTGCGCCTTGGGATGTGTAGCCCCCCGGTTGCAGAAGCAGCAGGGGATTTCCACAGAAATCTCACTGACTTTATTGAGGCAAAAGCCCCCTCTCAGGGAGTGAGCTGGGACATCCTCAACCAGCACAGGATCTGCCCAGCTGCTTGCCTTCCTCCTTTCCCTGGAGCAGGGTCTTCTCAGAGGCCAGAGGGGACAGCTGGGCAATCCCTCACCTGATAAAGCAAACCCTTTCACAAACCGGGCAAAGGCGTAATGGAGGTTTTTCCCCAGACGCTCCTCAGGACCCAAGGTTAATGCCACCTCTGGGGTTTGCTTACAACCTCAGCGTTACAGAGTCAGGCCTGAGGACGTAGACCAGCCACCTCGTGCTTTTCATTGCCAACCTCCTGCGATATTTTTCTAGCTGGAGGGGACCTCCTGTGTTGCCCCTCTTCCTTCAGGGACGCCTGGCTAAACACCTTCCTCAGTGAGGAATGAGAACAAGCCAACGGACCTCGTGTACACAAGTTCCTTGCGTAGCTTGCAGGCAACCCCCCTCTTCAGCCCCGGCCCTTGCTTCAAGCCGCACTGGTTATGTCAGCCAGAAGTCGGGGTCACTCCAAAGGGGTGAGGAATATCTTTCAGACTATTCCTCCAGCCCTGGTTCAGACTGTTTGTTGCAGCTGCAATAGTTAACCCACTCCTTCTTTCCTCAGTCTCTGCACTATTTTCTGTGTCCTAAACTGCTATTTCATTGTCTTTTTTTGCAGGGGGAAGATGGCCTTCCAGTTCAAGGCTGCTGGAATAAGGTAAGAGAATCCTGGAAATGTTACGACTGCTGAGCTGGCAGTGCTACGGGTCCTGCTGCTGATTTTCTATGAGTCTGGCTAGAAGCAAAAGAGGTGTGGGGGCATGCGTGGGAGTTCCAGGGCTGTACCCCTGAGAAGTGCCACGGGAGGCTGGCGGGAGCGGAGCAGAGGTTCACGGCTCGCCCACCTCCAGTGCCTGCTGTGCGCGTTAATGCCAAGTACTCCTGTCGCAGTGGTAGGAGGGAAGTGGAGGTGGAGAGTCAGCCTGTCCTCACTGTCCAGGGAAGCGAGAAGGATCTCTGCTGAGATCCAGCACCACTTCTTTTCCTCCCAGACACCCCGGAGCCAGCTTCCCTAACGCTGTCCCCCTGTCCTTCCATCCCATGAAGTGTCCTTCCCCATGCTGAGCTGTCACTAACAGTGAATTGTCACTAACACCCGTTTATGTTTTCTTTTGCAGTGATGATTCTAACCCTGGACTGGCCTCTGTGTGTTATTGTACATAGAATATTTATTTTTATACAGTGTTCAGCTCTGAAATGCCAAAAGTTATGCATTTTTACAAATTATCAAAAAGCTGCATATTTTTTGTACAGAAAATACTAGATCTCCCTTCTTCCCCCTTTGTCAGTTCTCTGTATAATTCTATGTCTGCATTATGCTTGTTTTGTCATGGAGTACAGCTGTAATATTTACATGATATTTGTGCACACGTGATGAATATAGGAACTTAATAAATTATTGCATTAAAAGTGCCCAGAGGAACTGCCCTGTATAGATTTAAAGGTCATTTTCATTTTTCAAGCTTGAATCATTCAAGACTATTTCAAAACATTATGTACTTTTTATTAAAGTGAAATATTAACAATTTTGTGGTGACTAAATTGAGGTATTGCTGGAAAAACTCATGGTAGCCACTATACACTGGGAACTTAGAGATTCCATGATTAATAATTACCAAACAAGGCCCATTTCCTGGTCAGATTTGGACAGCCAAGCTCCTCTGGAGGCTGCTCCTTGGCCATGCAGGAACGGTAACGCCTTCCCCGCAAGCTGTGGAGTTAGCTGGTACAAAGAGAATTTCAGTCTCTTGCCTCTGGCTAAGGTAGAGCACCTCCCATGAGCTGAAAAGAATAATAAAATATAACAATAATAATAACAATAATAGATAGAATAGAGCACCTTTCATGAGCTGGAATAACCCTCGTGACGAGCCCTGGCCGGCAAGAAATTCTAACGTCTTTCTAAATTGTAGCCCTGACAGTAGCTTAATTAAAGCGTCATTTAAAATTAAGCATATGGCAGAATACCTCAATGATATCCTAATGAATGTTTATTAGATAAATCACTCCACGTGGCTTTTTTAAATGTTAACCAAAGGTCACATGCAAATTTGTAGAGCATGTCATTATAATTTGCATACGTACATCTTAATTAACCTTCTTGACCTACCTTTATTAATGTCTCAAGTCTGAATCAAGAAAAATTATACTATCAGACTAAAAGGAACATCACAATATACTTTTCTTAGAAAATGAGCAAAGGAGTGGAAGCCTAAATCTGTTCCCTAAACCACATCCACTTTCCTCGGTCCTTCACGTAAGGGGGAAAGACAGTTTTGCAACCCAGAAGTTCCAGGGGGACAGAGAGGAGCTGTCCGTATTTAAAGATGCCAACGGAGAAACGCAAGCGGTAATGCATGGGTTGGGTTGATCACTGAAGTGCTGCTCTTTGCAGAATGCTGCCACTACAGGAGTTCAGCACCCTCGCCCACAGCATCACTGTATAGTTTTTACCACCTGCAGTGCTGTATGGATCACGGGCTGGGTTTGCAGCAGCTGCTCCTGGCCACAGCTGTGCCAGCTCAAGTGGTCACCACCACCTATGCTCAGCTATTCAACCCCTACACTCAGCTATCCATCTGTTTACAAACTATTAGTTATTTTTCCCAACCAATTCCGTACAGCCTTTTTGCACCATCAGAGTAAAATGACAGAGCACACAGAGGAAAAGGCCTGGCAGGGACTGCGCAAGGAACCGAGCCCAGCCCCTGACTGCTGCAATCTGTGTGTCACCTCACCCTTTCAGAAATTTATTGAACTTCATCTAAAAACCTGGGTGGTTTCTACCACCTGGTGTCCCTTGCCTCCCATCCCGCAGGCTGTTCCCCACTCAGATTGCCCTCAGTTAGGAAACTCCTCGCAACTTTCAACCTAAACTAATTCATGAGATTTACAGCCCTTTCTTCTCATGCCAACATTGTCCTTTGGATGAAACTTTTTTGTGCATGATGTTTTCATGACATGCTTGGAGCTGAAATGGCACGGAAAGAAAATGAACCACAGAGCAGCAAGGGGATTCCTGTTTGCTTTCTCATTAAGACCCAGCTCCCTGTTATAAGGCTTTACAGCTGGGGAGCTTAGCTAATTGGAACAGCACATATTTAAATGAATTTCACACAACTCTGGTGTTTTAATATCACACCTGTTAAGCGCAAACCGGTTACTAAAGACCCAGCCAGGTATGGTGATGGCAGCCTTGGTTTTAGAGGGTTATAGTAGTGGCAGCAGAGAATTTGTACTCCAGCCTTGTAGCACTTGGCCCTCAAGGTAGGTAGTTGGAGTTTTTCAGCCCCTTCTAAAAATGCTGGCTATATTTAATCCTCAAAAACTTATAGATCCTGGAAGAACCTGCCAATGTCTCCTGTCCCCTTTGGTGTCTGTAGTGTATTTTTGTTTTGTAACTGTTTTTTGTGATTGCACTGCATGGGATTGTCTTTGCTCGGGTTTGTGTTATCTGAAAGTAACCAAAGCGTACATCTGTTACACTGTCTTGATACAGCTACTGAAAGGTAAAGGAGTCTCGAGGTGATACTGTATCTGATTTATTTCTTGGGCTGTTTTTTGGCTGATGTATTTGTGAGAGTGAAAGCTTTTGCCTGAGGCACAGGGCACCTTGAAATGCAATTGCTGGAGCTCTTGAAAGTACCTGACTTGTGTCAGCAAAGATGTAGGGGAGGAGGGATAGTCTGAACAAAAGAGATTTGGTTTCCCTTACTTCAGCTTTTTCCCTGGCATAATTCTTCAGTATCAGTGGAGACACTCCTGACTTAGAGCAGTGCAAACCACAGGAGACCTTGGTGCCACAACTTCCGTAGGGCTCGGCTGCTTTCTGTCAGCAAAACACAGACATGCGTGCACATGTATATACAGTGTCAACTCGTGTGCTCATCCTTGTCACCTTTTTCCTCTCTATCTCAGTTCATTCTGTTCGTAGCACTGGTTTGGCTTCAGATTAGCTGCCGGAGACTGAAGGTGCTTACTGTGGGCAGCAGAGTTTAGGACCTTCAGAGACTTGTTTAACACACCCTTTCTGGTACCTTTAAAAACCTGAACTTAGATCAGCATAAAGTATTTTAAAACTCTTTGGAGACTGATATTTTGGATCCTCCAAAGTCTACTCTGGATCCTTCAAGTCTACTGACTTGAAAACTTATTTAACTTCTAGTTTCCTCTGCAAACCAGCAGCTCCTTTTGCATCCTGGCAAAAGGGATCAACAGACTTCAAGCTGTGAAGTCTCATCGGCCACTGGGGATAAACTGGAGGTTGCCAGTCAGTGAGATCTTACTGGTTGGCTGCTCTTCCCAAACATTGCATTTCAAGTAAGACCCGTGTGGTAGAAGCTGGGGTTGCACCACCCTGAACCTGACAGTTTGCTAAAACCTGTAACTGGTTTGCTGTTGCTTGTCGATGACTGCTACTTCTGCGTGGCCGTTTTCATGTGAAACTGTTTGTCTGCCACTTCCAAGGGTCAAACTCCTTGGCTGATAGCCAAAAAGTGAGACAAGTCTGAGGGTGGAGAAGCTTGGGCAATGACAGCAGAATGAAAGGAGAAGATGGACGGACCTTCCTGAAGATTCGCTGGAGATGTTTTGCGAGTTTCCCTCCCTGGAGCTTGGAAAGAGTTCTTCAACCGCGCACCAGGAATTTGTGCCCAGATGCTGCCTGCTGGGGCTGCAGGAGCTCGGCGTGCCAACGCTTTCTGCTTTGCTTTCCGTCCTCTCCCAGAGGCCGGTGGCAGGGCTTGAAAATGACACTGTTTAATTTCTTTTTTCTTTGGTCATTTTCACTTCATTCTCTTATTGTGGTCAGACTCTTCAGAGGAAGAATTAGGATCATTTTCCAGCAGCTGCTCTATAAATGAGTGCAAGACACAGACAATATTTCTGTGGGGGGATCCTTTGATGCAAGAAAGAAATCCTTCTTGAACAATTATCCTCAGAAAAATCAGTCAAACCCAGCATGTCCAGTTTAGAGTGCTGCTCAGAAAGGACATGATAAAACTTTCTGCTACCATTTCTGGTTACCAGATGACAAACTTCCACCTATATCATCGATGATTCCATCATTAACCTTTTCATCACAAACTTTCTTCTCCTGTTCAGTTATAAAAAAAAAAAGGATTTTTTTTTGGTGTTTGGTGGTGGTTTTGGTTGTTTGGGGTTTTTTTTTGCTTTTTTTTCCCCCAAAAGGGAAAACCATACTGGATTTTGAAGGCATGAAATATCTTGTCAGAGGAGGAAAATGTAGAGAATGGGAAAAACAATCTGGTTTCACTGAATAATTCCTTTGCTTCCTGTACTTGTGCTTTGCTCTCCACCATGCACACTGGATGTATTTTGTCTGGAGCCCTCCAGAAATATTATTCTGCTGGCCCATTAAGGCCCTTTTTGTGGGTACCTCTCAACAGATATACTTCCAGATGGACAAATGAGGATCATGAGGGTTAAATTCCACTGTTACATGTTTTAACGCTTTCACGGCAAGGAAATAAAGATTTGGCAAAGTGCTGAGGGGTGCAGAGGACGTTTCCCAGCTGCCTGAAGGGCAGAATATACAACTCCGGATGCTTCCTACCAACTGTCATGCAAATCTGGTATCCCTTACTCTGCTCCCATTGCTGAAGGTTAAATTCTGTTCACATGGACTCTACAGTGTCTTTCCACCACAGCTCTTGCAATTTATTAAAATCTAAAATTAATTAAGTACATCTCTTACAACATGACTCATGACACTTCTACTTTCCTGAGTGCATAGGGAATCCCATTTGCCCAAGCACTAAAATATATATTTAACTTTGAGCACGTGATTCCCATTGGCCTAAATGATGCTATTCACTCTGGTGAATCAGGGTCAGTATTATTAGAGGTAATGAATATTATCTAAATAATTAGGCAGAACTAAATGATAAGCAATTGATGTTACAATATAGAGAGAAAACACTGATTTCAAGTTCAATGTGATGTCTCTTTTAAGTCAGAGCAAGCCCCAGAAAGGCGATACCCTTTGTTCAAACGCCCTTTATCAAGTTTGCTGGAATAATCCCAACCTTCTGATCAGGACACCTGTACCTGGCACCCATCTCCTCTCTCCAGAGCAGGGAACATCCACTGTTAAAATAAATCTGGGATTACACAGAGCTGGGAAAAAAATTCTACTCTCTGCTTCATCTGAAGGCTTGTGTTTGGGGTTGTTTGGTTTTTTTTCCCTTAAGACTTCTAACAGGTTTATTCAGTAAATATAGTAGCAGGGGAAGAAATTGTTTCAGTTAGGAACCAGGCTGATGAAAGGGTTAATTTATTTTATTCATAATTTTTTTATTTTTACTTTTTTTGTGGGGGGGGGGAAGAAAAGAGAACCTGACCAGAACTGCAGGCGGTAGGCGTGCTTTTTTTTTCCTTCTTTTTTAATGAAAACAAGATATTATCTATATAGTTTGATAATGTTACTTTTTATTAATGATTTTCTGTGAGCAATTTGTTTGCTCTTTTCTGTTTTCTTGTTTCTTAGGTATATTTTTAATGGGCTTTTGGAATAAATTTGTAAAAGTTCCTTACCTAAAATGTCCTAAGGACATTCCTATTTTTTTTTGGCTTTTTGTTTTTGGTTTTATTTTTTTTCCTTCCCTAAGTTCAGTAGTAAAGTGGTGCTTTCCGTAGGCAAACCAGTTTTTAGTGGCGACAAACGTATCCACGCAGGCCACGCTTAGGGACCAGGTACCAGTGACCTCTCCCAGACAAAATGGTCTCTCCAAAACTCTTCACATTTACAGAATTCAAAAGGGCTATGTTAGGGACCAGATGATTGAAAATGGTCTCTTCTGATCTTCGGTGGTCTGTCATAAAGAAATTAGTCTGGCAAGAGTCACTGTGTCGTCTTCAGTAGCATTCTACAGCCTGAAATATCAGGTTTAGCTAGAAAGCTCTGAAATAGCAATTAATAGTGTCTTTTTGAAAATGGCAAGCTGTTGGTACCTACTAAAGTATTGTTGTCTCTTGCTATTGTTTTCCCTCCTCTAAATACAGCAATGCACTTGTGTTTGAGCTTATCTTTAGGCTTTGCTTCACGCTGAGCCTATGTGTAAATGCTTTGCTGGATGAGGGTCTCCCCTTCTTTTATACTTCTTTTTTTTTTCCTTCCCCTCTTGCCCTGTTTTTGTCCCTATTGCTTCCAGATGTCTTTGTCCCAGACAAAATGGCTACTTTCTTTTCTGCAATTTCAGAAAATCTCTGTTGGTCACATTTTGATCATTTTTCTACTCGCTTTTATTATCTATCCTTCCTGCTATACTTCCTCCCTTCTGGTACCCCTTCTTTGTCAAACATTTTGATCTGATGAAAACATCATGACAAAATATGAATTAAGATTGTAGGTGTTTGCTGATAGTTTTTGGAGTTTTCTGTAAAGCTTTTACTGTTTAAAATGCGAGGCAGCAAGACCACTTTAGCTTTATTGCTTTCTTATAAATTTGTTTGCTTGTTCAAGTTATTAAATAAACTTGTGCTTTTTTAAACAGAGTCAGAATTAGTCAGAATAATGCAGGGTTTTTTAAAGAAAAACCTGCTAAACTTTTTTTTTTCCCTGCAAAAAATGACTTTGAACTGTTGTCACATGCAGTTTAGTAGGTTAGATACATTAGTGGTAGGTATGAGAGGACTGGCTGTGAAACGTGTTGGAGCGGAATTTGTATTCTTGCTTTCCATTGCACGCCATTTGTCAGCTTGTTGTCTCTAGCAGGGGCGTTTGCTGGGAGTGTGAAATTCCATTTTATGATAATTCCATTGTTTTCTCACAGTAGTGTTTCAAAACGTTGCTTCAGTAAATCTTCCCTTCTATTCTCCTGCAAAGATTTGCTTTTACCCCGATGCTGTTCTACCAGGGTAGAACATTGTCATTGTTGTGTTTCCTCCCCCAACAAGAGGAGGACGGAGCATCCCTTTGATGCAGGCTGGAATGGCCTGACTCCACAACAATCTCAGAGGTTTTAATGATGCAAAATTGACTCCAGATGTTGAACAGCACAGGGATGGGAGGGGAGTTTCTGATCTATGGGAAAGCCTGCAGATGCTGTGGGCTCTTCAGTGGCACAAGTCGCGTGCTGCTGGAGCTCACCTTCTGGTTCCATTTCATCTAGCAGGAATCCAGTTTGCATATTCAGAGACCGTGGGCACGATCAAGAGGTTTGCTTTGGGACATTTTCTGTCAAAGATCTGCTCGTCAGGCAACACTAGTCAATTGCTAATGACCTAATCTCTGCAGGAGAATGATTTCTGAAGCAGTTTTTTGTTACATACCTGCTTTCCTTGAATTTTACGAGATTTTACTTTTTTTTTCTTTTGGTGGCATAGAATGTACAATATTTAATACACCTCTAGTAAAGTGATGAGTTATGAGTAAATCTTGACAGGGCATTGTTTCTGCATATCTCTTATAAACACTGATTGAGACATTCAAATCTGTATACATGTTTTACATTTTTTTTTTTTATATTGAACTTTTCAGCCTGTATATTAAATATCCAATGTTCTTTGGCAATCATTTATGTAAGTGCTGTAATATACTTTTGTGTTACCAGTAATTATTACTGTTGTTGTGCTGATTCTAAGATGTTATTTCAACTCCTTTTGACATAGTTTAGCTACTTGGAATTTTTTGGCCTTCAAGAAAATTGCACACAAAATAATTGCTAGAATGACGAGAACAAAGGGCTGGTCTTTCCTGCAATCTTTTCAACCTCAGTAGGAGCTTCTTCAGCCAAAATGAGCATTTCCTTTTTCTTTTTCCACTTTTTTCCTTGGAAATATGACAGCATTTGATTTGTTTTGTCTTTTAATCCTGGAAATTCTGAATTCCATGTTGACCGTTTCTAGCAATATGTTAGAGAAGCAGAGATAGCTGTGCCATAAGGAGTTGCTTATCATAACAGGATTGAAATATTGTCATTACTTTGTTTTTCTTTATAAATATTTTTTCCACTATTAACCTTTATCAAACCTTTTCTCAGTGTGATAAAAACTGAAAAGACACTAAAGGATTAAACATTTAACACGTATGAGGAAATGGATTCAGCTACGTGATTTCTATCTGTGTGAATGAAAAATAGCTTATGAATTTTATGTCAGAACACAAACTGTGCCTGGGTTACCTATTTCCCTTGTCCATTAACTAACTCATTGATTTCAATGGAGCCACACCTGTCCTTGAAACTAGGGGCACACTTTACTAACAAGCAGTGATTCAGCGAGTTCTTTACGTTCAGTTTAGCAAAAGTAAGCTGCTGCTTAATTATAGTGCCTTTAAAGCATTTCTACCTTCTTGCAGAAGAAGAGAAGTTTATATATTTAATCACCACGTATCCATTTATCAGATAAATAAAATAGTCCTTATCTTATTCTGCGGTGCTGTTTTATATTATGATGAAAATTGCTATGCAAGAGCTGTATATTGCTATTTTCAGTGTCTTAGCCTATTCACAACATCATTATGAGAATTCCAGGAAGAAGTTAGTTTGGGGAATGGACTTCTGGAAAACCAGGCAGGAGACAATGAAAAATGTCTTGGACTGGATGGTTGTTGCAACGGTAAACGTGATGCCATATTTAAAGTGTCATCCCATCGTTTTCCAAGAGGAGTCTGATGAACTCCCTGTGCCTTGTGTTGAAGTTTTACTCCTTTGTGTCAATGTTTTAGTGAGGTTTCTATTTTAATTTGCGTGCCATATGTATTCCAGTATGATTTGCATTTGTTACATAGGATGTACATACTTACTTCTCCCTTTTATAAAAATACCTGTTTACTTACACATAAGTTGTGTCTTTTGTAAATGACAACTCATGAAGATAATAAACCATAAATTCACTTACACGTTGTCTTTCCATCTGGGGGATGGTTTTTAGGTTAATATCCTAAGGAAATCACGCCATGCACTGTTTGATAGTTAGCCCCAGTAACTACAGAACTAGGTGGCAAATTTCAACTGATTTGGCAACTGTTATCACCAGCTTGATGAAAATAGATGGCTGGATAGAGGAGATAGTCTTACTTAGTGCCTGTGTAAGGGAAAGGCAGCAACATCAGCTGTGCTATATTGCTGGACGCTGGGGAATCTGCAGGGGAGGAAGACAGCCTGATTCCCCCCCGGCATTGCATGAATAGCCTTACTGGAGCTCTTTCTCAAGCCATGCGGTTAACCAAACATAAAACACAAAGCTACACGAATTGTGGAACTGAGAGCAAGTGCAGAGGGGACAGAGCCAAGACCAGAGGAAAGGAGTGACTGACTCTCTCCTTAGGCCCATGCTGAAACAATCATGATTATCAGCTTTGTGTGTTGTCTTACTTCCCTCAGAATTGAGACAATCAATAAGAAGGTGTACAGCTATCTCAAAATCCAAAAGTTGGTAGCTATTTGCTAAGGGACCTTATCTAAAGTAAAATGTTTGCTTGTTTTCGAAGAATCCATGCTAATGTGGGGGGGAAACAACAAATCTGAGCCTTTGGCAAATGGTTTGGGGATAGCAGAATCTGTCCTGTTGACTTGCTTTTGGCAAGATGTGGTGATAAGGGGGAAGGTGCCTTTGGCTTTGAATGCTGCAAGAACTATTACGATGATTGCAGTATAGCCTGCAGTGATGTATTCCTTGCATCTAGCTTTAGATAGCTGGAAATTACACGTGTGCACCCACACAGTGGTGATTCCTTGAAATGAAAGTGATTTGCTGAAAAACCTCTAGCTCTTGAGTTGCCAGACAGCAAAAGTAAGTGCCTCACTCCTGACCTCCTCTGGGTATAGATATAATGAGCCTAGGATCATGAGGGAAAATCCTTGAGGATCTGGATGTTTAACAGTGACTGATGCATTAAGTTACATAGAAAAATGAACGAGTTTGGATGCTCCAACTTGGAAAGCAGAATGTGTTTGAAATACATGATTTCTATCACTCCTTACGGCTTTAAGGTCGCTTTTACTTTATAAAAATGATGACTCCTGGATGCATATCACTATACCTTGAGAGACTAGTAAAATTTTGCACTTGTGCGATAAATAAATGTTTTGGAGGTTTGCTGCATGAGACAAACATCAGACCCAAAAGTAGGCTTCTTTCAATGCATCTTTGTTTATCTATAGGTCACAGCTTCAGATTTATTTCCTGCCCCCAGGGCTCTGTAGTTAGCAGGAAAAAAAAGTCAGTTATTTTCATGATGTAAATCAAACTGAGGAACAACTATGAAAGCAGACAAGCAAGCAGTGCTGTCCGGTCCTGTGAAGTTTCTCTGAAAAGAACTTGGAGCTTAATGTTCCCATCCAGGAAGACAATGTGCTTGCAAATGTCACCAGAGGAGAAAGGAAACATGTATGTATCACAGCTCCAAATTACTCCAAAGAGCCTAACTGCAAAGGGACAAACATCTTTACTAGCACAGGAAAAAACAGATCAGACATAGCTACCAAAAAAACCCTTTGCAAAATCGTGAGAAGTGGGAAGTAAGATCTTCTTTTACACAAGAGATGCCAGTTTGCTAAGAAAGTATCTGGCAGTACAGATCTGAAGTGATCTGAGGTGAGTGACTTGATGATTGAACGGTGCAATGACACGGCACTACATCTTTGTTCCTTCAACAAAGACATATAGTTCTACAAATGCTAAAACTAAAACATAATTGCATCAGAAGTCCCCAGACACCTGCTGGGATGTGTCATTTTCTGCACTAAAAACCTGTGCTATAGTAAAAGCACAACCATAGCACAGATAGTTTGCTTCAAGAAATGCTTATGTCTTACAGAGATGGAGGCTTTTCTGCTTCAGATTGGCAGTGCTTGGTTATTTGTATTAATCTGTTGGTCAAATGCATCACTCACAACTTTATCACTTTATCCATCCAGTTTTCCTTAAACTCAAGAGACAGCACTTTATTTTACTAGTTAATATCAGAATTGCATTCCTTTGGCGGCATAGGGAAACACACCAATAGAATCAGCTGTGTCCTTTCTCATACGGCCCTGGAGTTTTCTTAGCTAGCTGTACTAACCCGTTTCATTTTTCAGAGAAGCCATTCTATACATGTGATCACCATACCACTTTTCCCTATACCTTATCCATTTCTGGCTATTGTTTCTGAGCCGTGGAGAGGAATCCTAGGGTATTCCTCAGTTGAACAGTGGTATTTTCTGGTTGTTGTTCTCTTAGTCTTTTTTCTGCAGATCTCAAAGATGTATTTGTAAATCTCCATTTGACAAAAAAAAAAAAAATATTGTGAATAGCCATGACTGTTCAAATATTTGTATTAAATTAGTATTTTACTTATATGACTAAGAAATAATTGACTCAAGACAATGATCTCTGCAGTCTGCATGGATGTGTTTAAGGATACATACGTAACCAGGATGAAAACACTTTTAATTTTTTTAAGCTAATAAGCAGCATTTAACTTTTAGACTCGGTGTCTGGGCAGGAAAGACCTCTCTCCTTCTTGCTTATGCGTTAGCTAATCTTTTGAAGACATGCTAACTGTCAGTCTACCAGAATCGGACACACACAAAAATGTTTAATTCTGAAGTACCTGGGATGATCTAATTTAAAAAATACTACTATAAGAGAATTCTCCAAAAGTTAGGATTTAGCTTTTCTGGTTTCTTTAACCAGAAGAGAAGAAGAAAAGAAGCTCGTTGTACACATCCTACTAGCAGAATAACCCCATAAACTGTATGGAGGGTCGGGCAGGGGTTAAAAAATGGCTCAAAGAAGGGGAAACAAGTCATTACAGAAATACAGATTATTTGCAGAGCTTAGTTATTACATCTGTTATCTACTACCATAATATATACATACATCAACTTTGATCGCATTAGGTTATCCTAATGAGACGACATCATTTATACTGATTTGATAAAATTCCTGGATTGTATATGCCCACAGGAAAGAGCTTTTAGAGAACTTGACAATACTGTACCGCCAGGACAACCCTGGGTGCCTGCCAGCCTAAGCAAGAGTAATGCCGTATTTCTTGGTTCTGAAGCTATGAAATATTCATTACAATGTTTGAGATATAACAGCTTCTGCCCCAAAGTGAGAGTGCCATAAACAGGCTGTTTTTTCCAAGATCTGGAGAGTTAGGCCGTCAGCAGTCTGTAAATGCTCTGTCAATAGATAAGTTGTTTATTTTGACAAAGTAACAGATTGTATTTGCACTCGGAAGTCAACTGGCAGATGGTCTTTGCACAACCTAGTGAGGGCAGACTCCGCTCCTGCTGATTGGGAAAAGCTCTCTCTTAATCCAGCCTTGCAAATTTTTTGTCTTGAAGAATGCCAGTTAGTAATGTTTCTTCCCTGAACAACTAGATCTAAATGGCCAGAACATTCAGCGATTGTGACCAAAAATCTTGGACTTTTAGTCATCTGCTGCATTACAGTAATTGTGAGGATATCTTCCCTGCCCTATTCCTCACCACATGGTTTAGGTGACTTACTGCTTTTTCATTGCAGCCTTAGTGTTCAACACTGAACTTGGAGCTGGAGAGAAAAACCTGTGTATCTTACCTGCTCTAAAAAACCCACAGTTCCAGAAGTGCAGTTCCTGCAGAACAACTCACATGTGGTAACCCTCAGTTCAAATGCTGCCTTGCTCTGATCTGTTCTACTCAAAAATTGTTTATTCTTGTGTCACAAAGCAACTCAGACTCTTCCAGAAATACTTGAAGCAACATAAAACATACATATAATGCTGTTAACATTTAGGTTAAGGGTAAGGTGTAACCACTGCAGAAAGAAAAAAAGAGGTGAAGTTTACTTTATAGTGGGACAATTAAAAACCACAAAGGCAGGAAAAATTGTATTAAAATTCAGACCTCTATGACTGACTTAAAAAAACAAAAAACAAAAAACCCCAGTGGTACATTATGAAGGTCTTCAACCTCCTCCCCTCTCACACAGCACCCCTGCTTCCTTCAGTCTCCTACTGTGGGGAGGCTGTGCTATGGTTTGTGAGTCAATGGCCGTTCCTTAGCCATTGCAAGGGTAGCTAAGCATTTTGATTTTCCTCATGCTGGTGCTGCTTCCCCAAACACAGAAACTCTTCCCAGACTGCAATTCCCCCAGAAATAATGTAATAATAATAATGTAAGCAGCTGCAAAATAGGAGATCCCTTCTCTCGTACCTGCTCTACTGCCAGCAGCCCAGTGACTTGCTCAGGGACGTGACCACTCCTGGGATGTACTGCTCTTACTGATGATGTGAAAACTGGTAGCGGGCTGGTGTGGGTGATAAAGAAGAAATTGAGGGAATTAGATCGTATTTCAGGGAACACAAAAGCTGTATTAGGAGGCCGCAGCCCCTCACTCACTGAATGTGGTAAGCCTCTTCTAAGACTGTGACACTTGATGACCACATTATACTATGAAAGGCAAACCGAAGAGGAGCCCCACCTTTACATCAGTTTATTTCATCTGATCCATCTGAATGGCACAGTCAGGTGGAGGATGTGACAAACTCTAAATTAAAGCAGAAAATGTGCCTGCATGTTGTTTATAAAGAGGAGAATATTGTTTATAAACAGAAAAATGTTTTTGTAAACAGAAGGAGTTGTCCTAATGTTGAAAGTTTGTCTCATACAGAAGACATAAGTTTATTTTCTTTAAAGACCTCCTACACGTTTGTGTTGTTATCACACAGCAACTATTTGATGTTAATCTGTAACCAACTGGGAATGTTTTCAAAAATTTGTGATGCTTATTTTGTCTCATCTCAAATTATTTTTAATTACAAAGCTACGTACCACATGCATGATTGCTAGGATTATTGGATGCAATTATTTGTATCTGGAAGTAGAAAAATGTAAATGTTCTTTCTCCATTTTCACATGGGTTTTACATTGTCTTTCATTTTTATGCTTAGCACTTAAAAAGCTTCTTCATATTCCCCCTACCCTCCTGATATGATTCAATACACTTACAATTCTACAGATATCTTTTTCCTTTGCTAAGTACAAAGTCTCAACAGGGAAGATCCAAGTTAGACTTCCCCTTACATGTAAAATAACTCAAATTCATACACATGAGTTTTTCTTCTGAGGTTTCAAAGAATTTTGACCTCGCTTTCAAAAAGAAATGGGAAAGAGAATAGACTCCAAAGCATTAATCTACAGAAATGTGTTAGATCTGTTAACTGTTGAATGGCTTGATTAAAAAGAGGAAAGGTATCTCTAATTCCATTTTAATGACAGTCAAAATACAGCCGTTGCTAATGAAATGCTTTACCCAGGGTCACAGAGAGAAAACCCTAGGTTCTCAACTCACATTCTCTTTCTTTGGGACATGGCATGGTCCACAATTAATATACCCTGAAGGAGTACTTCATTGCTTTTTTCCCTACAAAAGTTTACTTTGGCAGAGCCAAAAACAAACTCTGGGAAGCCAGTGAATCTTTGATTTTTTTACAACAAAAGGAAAGCTGAAAGCATGGATGCCTCTTTAGCACTCTGTTACTCCTAAAGTAATGGTGCACATGAGCAGTCTGGGTTAATACTGTATATCTGAGTGCAGTAGAGTAGCCCCCAAATCTTTCAAGTGAAATCAGTGCAACGATGCAAAATGTTTCTATCGGAATGACAATACAAACCCAATTTCATGTAAAAATATCCCTGAGATCAGCCTAAGAGGTGTAGCCCCGCACTCTTCTGTTTGCATCAGTCTCTGATCACGTACTTGGCGCTGCCAACAGACATACTGTGAGACTCGCAATACAATCACTTATTGCGTATCCTAGCGCTCAAGTTCTTGAATCCGTGCAACTGCGGGGGAAAAAGAAAACCCTCGGCTTTCATTTAAAAAGCAAGTTTGCAGCCCTCGTGGCCGAGTTGAAAAGCTTGCGAATGCCTTAAACGCTCCCAACACAACAAGACACAAAGAGCTGCCCGTACTCTTTGTTACGGCCGTTTTAAACCAGTTTGGGGATGCTGGAACATTTGGATTAGATGCACCGTACCAAGACGCGCAGGTCACCTTGCCTAAGGGATACAGGGATGGGCGGCTCCCTTCCTAACAAAAACGGAGCAGAGTGGGCGGAAGACGCCTCAAAACCTATCCTCGAGCATTAGCCCAAGCTGGGACTGCCTTGAAACCTCTACGGCTCCAAACTCCTTCATCCTGCAACCGGGGAAAGGATGGGAAGCCAGGCTTTCTTCCTTTATGCTCCCGACTAATGCAAACCCAGCATCTCCTGGGGACTTGGGGTCAGGGGAGCCCTTTCTCTCCTGAGCATGCGGGAGGGGCGGGGGGGAAGTGATGGAAGAGGCGGG
>VXBL01009159.1:744532-789929 GCA_013400195.1 Aramus guarauna | reverse complement strand
GGGGTGGGGTGGGGGGGAGCGTTTGCGCGGGAAAGCCGACGGCCACTCCCCCCCTCCACCGCGCCTCAGGGCGCCTGCGCAGCCGGCAGCGGAGCGCGCACGCGGCGCCTCCGCGCTTCCCCGCCCCTTTTCCCGTCGCTCTTCGGTTTCTGGCCAATCGGCGCTTTCTCTCCTAGCCCGGGCTCCGCTGCGGCCGCCCCTCACGTAGGTGTGGCCGGCGCGCTGGCCAATCAGCGAGCCGGGCGGTGCATGCCGACGTCGGGCCGCGCTCCCGGCGGTGCGGGCAGCCAGTGGGTGTGCGCGCCGGCTGCTTTGAGGGGAGTGGGCGGGGCGGATGTGTCCAGGCAACGGCGTGGTGTGCGCGACGCGTGCGTGGGGCGGGGCTGCGGGCGCCAGCGGCCGTTTAACGGCTGCTAACGGCCGCGCTCCTCAGCGGGCAGCGTTGGGCCGCCGGGGATGGGCTGCCGGCGCGGTGGGACGGGTCGTCTGGCTCTTAGGTGGCTCTGGCGGCCCGGCTGTGAGCGGGTCGGCCTCGGTGAGCTCGGCAGTTGTCAGCGAGGTCACGGAAGAATCGGTCTGAGTCAATGCCGAGGCCTGTCCCCTCAGCCTGCTGGGCCATGGAGGGGGGTTTAGCCTCTGCGGTCTGTGAGGGGAAGCTGCCTCTGTGAGGATCCTCGGGTTTCTCTGGCTTCAGAGTGCTCATGAAGCTCCTTTCAGTAGGAGGGTGCTCTGTGTCTCGGTTTGGAGTAGGTTGAGTCCAGGAGGCTTGCCCATTGAATAGAGCGAGGTTGGCACATTGGTTGTGCCTTACTGATTTATTCAGGTAACAAGTTTCTGCTTTAGGTCTTCTGAGTTCTTCTCACAAAGTGGTGTTTGTATGTGAGTGTGCAGTCTTAGGTTGACCCCTAGTCTTTGCATTGCTTGTTAACTCCTACCTGTTCAAATAGACCTTAAGCTGGGGATGAGGAAAGTGCAAGTGTGCTGATAGTCCTGTGTGTCCTTGATTTCAGTCTTTCCCTGCTGAGTCCCAGTTTTCTCAATGTTTGGAAGTTGAGACTGCTAGACACCAAGCACACGTGAAACACCTGGAAATGGTGCCCAAGGCATCACTGGTGAATACATTTGGTAGAAATGGTTCTGGTAGGAAGCCTTGCAAAGACTTGGATGTTGGTTCTGGAAGCCAGGCCACTGCTGTTGGCATCCAGCTGTGGCCCAAGCGTTTGAGCCTGAGCGAGCTTCTGGTGTCTGCTCCTGAACCTCTGGTTGTCTGTGGGAGGGTGCTTGGCACTGTTGGCTAAAGTTTAGTCTGCCAGATGACATTGTAGCCACCTGTAAAGTCCAGAAGGATAAGCTGCAATGCCAGCTGTTTTAATCTGACTGGGAATTTACCTAATCATTGCTCAAATATTTAGTGATAGCTAATTGCTAGTGTGGGTTTTGTACTTGGTGTAGCTGTTAGCTTGCCTCTGTCCTGTGTATGATCTGGGATATGAAAAGCAACAGCCAGAGTTTACTTTTCTCCACCAGTGTTGCAAAAGTTTTGGTGCTATGTTGTGCAAGCTGAGCTTGCTTTCTTTTTTTTTTCTGTTGGTTTTGATGGGTTGTTTTTTTTGTTTGTTTTTGGTTTTTTGTTTTTTTTTTTAGAGAAAAACTTAGATTTGATGTATCTTAAGGCATTTTTTTTAACATCGTGAACTTTGAGGTGCATCTATGCTTTCTTGCCAGATCTTGACATGTTAATCTCTGAAACTACTTCTTGACTAGCTCTTCAAGTTCAGGCACACTTGGAGGTCACAGTCTGTTTTTATATCTGCAGGTTATTCTTAGTTTTCTAAAAATTATGTGTGTACTTACTAGCTAAAGATAATTATTTTATTCTTCTGAGCATCTGTGTAGGAAGGACTGGAAAGTGGTTTTAAGGTTGCTTTGGTCAATCTCGATCCATCAGGATGTGGTGTGGGATGCAAACTGTACCACGATGCGAGCAATGTCCCAGGGCAGTCTGTTGTTCCAGTATCCTTGTCCAGCAATTATCACTCTCTGCAGATAACCATGGTAGAGAAAACAGGGTGGTAGCATTGTAGTGGAAGGACCCTCCTGAGAGTGGCAAGGAGGTAGAGCTCTTTTTCCAACAGGCAGAAGGAAAATATTGCTGGTTGTTTTGGGTTCTGAAGAAGATTTAATTCACAGATGAAGGCCCAGCTTGCAAAAGTCTACCCTATTTTCATTGTATTGTAGAGAGCTCTGGGGGATCTGGTAGCTACTAAATCCCCCGTAGCAACACAGGGATGTTGGAGTCATGGCAGAGTAGGAGTGTGCCGTGACCAATTAAGGGATTGGAAACATTAATTGCTTTAAATTGCCTAAGCCTCATGATGTTTTGGTAGCCAGATATAGATGTGGCTCTAACTCAGTGAGGATGGACTTCACATAAATGATGTGACTGTGTTTTTTTGTGGAGACTGTAGTTTATAAGGACAAATGTAGAGACGATGAATCAGCTGGCAGTGAGGGAACTAATGTAGGTAGACTCAAGTCCTTTTCAACGATAAGCCCTGGATGCTTACCTGTATCATCCGAAGAGAACAATTAGGACAGCAGTGCTCAACTTGTAGCTCTTCAGCTATTTGCAGCTTTGGAGCAGTTCAGGTGAGTGCATGACATAACTTGTGTCAGGGCAGAGCTGGTGTGCGTCCTCCAAGGTAAACCAAACCCCTGCCTCTGGGAGGAATGAGATGGCAGGTCCCGAACCCCTGGGGCCTCGCTGCAGACCAGCCGTAGCTCTTCTGTGTGAGAGAGCTTGGAGATCCCAAAGGCTGACAGTCACCTGAGCCTGTGAACTGTTCCCTTGGTGTCTACCCTCCAAGGTGCCTAGCATAGATAGTTAACAACCCCAGCATACCACATTTCTTTGTCCAGGTCCACAGGGATTGTTTTCTAGTAGATGTGACTATGCTGTAGCTTGCTTTTCCTACCAAAAATCACCTCCTATAGGATACAAGACAAGAACATGCCATTGTGTATGTCACTTCCAACTATACCCTGGTCTATGTGAATTGCAAAAAAGAGAGAGTTTTGAAACCTCTTTTGTATTTAAGCTTTCACAAACTTCTGCAAACATACCAGATCTGTTACCTGCAGTGTATTTGGAAAAATGTTTTGGGATTCCAAAGGTTGCCTTGGCAGCAGGGCAAAAAATGGCTGGGACTTGCTGTGAAAGAAGGGGGTGGGGGGGGAGGGCGGGGCTGCAGAAGGCATAGAGATAGAGGTGGAAAGTTCAGTGAGGCAACAGAAGAATGAGCTAGAAGTGATTAATTAAACAGAAATGGATATAATACAACAGCATGCCCTAGAGCAGTGTGCTTAGTTATACAAATAGGTTTTGATTTTCTATCAGCTCAAGTGCAAACACAGTCTTTTTTGTGGATGCAACCTCATGATGTTTGCTTTTTTCATTGATTTACACGCAGTTGGGATTTGGGACTATGGGAGCAAATATATGAGAGGTTAGCTTATTATGATTTTGGTACGTGGTTGTTTGTAGTGTAGTCTTTCAGCATGGCGCTCTGTAGGGATTTCAGTGCAGAACTAAACTCTCAGGTGATGAAACTGGCCTGGTGGTATTGCAGGAATCAGATTGTAGCCTAGTGCACGCGTTTATTAAGTTCCACCTTACAATGAGTTATTGTTGCTCGTATTACTCATAAGAAAAGGCTGCTCCAGAAGTTTGCCCCTCTGATGGCTAGAAACCTAATTCCCAGCCTACGTTTATTCATTAATTTGAATGTCAGTTATCACGAACTGAAAAGGACATTTTATAAAGGTTAATCAGTAGCATAATATGAAAATGAAAGTTTCTAAAGGCTTTGTCACAAATTGCAAATCTTATTGAGCATGAGGGCTGGAGGAAGATCACCTTGTCCAGCCTCCTGTCCCAAGGCAGGTCCAATGCTGCCTGTGCCATTTCTGACATATATTCTCTAACTGTTTTAAAGTTGTCCTGGTGGGAAGATTCTGCCACCTCCCTGTCTGAGTCCAGCTCTCCTCCCTGCTACACAGGTCTTGTAAGAGTCCTGCTCTTCTCCTGTCACTTTTTTAGAGAACATTTACTCCATCCACCTTTGAGGCAGCCTTTTACATCTTTAAAGACTGTTATCATATCGCCACACTTCTTTTCACCTTCCCTTTTTGTTTGTGACAGACATCTGATCAGTCTTCTCACCCTCCTCTGGATACTCATTGCCGCACGTGCCTGAAGCATGGTATCTGCGGTTGGATGTAGCTCCTCAGCTCAGTGCTGGCTGTCCTTTTGCTTCTACACCTTGATGCAAGGTTTACCATTCCACAACAGCTCTTTGTCTTCCTCCTCGCTGTAACCTGCTGGTCCTAATCAGCGGAGCTGCTTCCTAGCAATTCTTCCCTGTCCTACACAACTGGTTACTCCTCACTGATGTAATTAATGGATTGCTTGGGAACGTTTTCCACTTGAAGCTGTTTGAAGTGGCCATTGCCTTTAAACTGCTGCTCGCAAGTGCGGATTATGAACACTTTTACCACCACTCGTGATTCCATGCTGGCAATTTGCAGCAGGGAACTCCAAGTGGGATGATGACCAGCATCAATTTTGAGGTGTCCATGTCTGATAGTTTTACTGGTTTAATCTTTCCCAGTTTTTGTTATCATGCCCTCATAATATATTGCACGCAGAAAGAGAAACTTATCTGTCTGATGAACAAGGACACACCAGGTGTTTTTAGATCCATGCAGACTCTGTAGTGATTTTATTTCCTTGATAACTTGAACGCTGGTTTCATGATATGTTATTGTAGAAACCCACCTTTGGCTGTTACGGATGAGCTGGTTTCTGTGAATGTCCGGCTTCATATGGGATAGGTGACCCTCTTGTATATGCACTTGATTTATAATAAGCAGGATAAGAATGAAACACAGATTTCTGTGCCCTCCTCAGACGAACGTTGATTGTTCTCAAGGACTTGCAGTGGTGTCCAAGGACTTCTTTTTTTAAAGTCTATTTAAAATGCAGATTGTGATAAAATTTAACAGTATCACGTAAAGTCAGCATAATGTTTTTCCAATTATCTCTCTCCTTTTGTTTTCTTGAGGTGAATGAATACTGCAAATTAAGTAGCTGTACCTTCATTGACAGAAATACCATCTGTGGCAGACATGCTTTTCATTTACTTCAGAGGAGTAACCAGGATCGTAATTAGGCCACCAACACGGAGTTAAAATGGAGTTAAAAACAATTTTGTAAACAGAGTTAGAACTTCCCTGTTAATTGACCGATAATGAGAATTAGGGGGTGTAACTATGACCACGTGCACACTTTGGAGTGACTGACTCCAAGGTTTGTCATCTGTTGACCTGAAATCTCACAGTTGCCAGAAAAAAAAGGAGAATATGAGATTTGTGTTGCTCCTATGTATTGACTAGATTGCCTCTTAATGCAGGGAAAAAACACATCTTCAGGGAGCTTGATGGACAGAAAAACCTGGTACCCAGTCCTTTTAAGATGATTGAAGACCTCCCCTTAGCTCTGTGGAGGAAGGCTTCTGGGGCTCCCAGGAGCTGCTATGAAGGCGATCCAGGGAAAATTACGAAAGCAGTGAAGCCTGTGAGCTGGGCCCCCTGGGCTCAGTTCCCGAGGCTAGAGCAGTGTGAGGGGAGGTGCTTGAAGACTAGCTGCTTGCCTGGTTCTCCTCTGCAGCCATGCATTGGAATTCCCTGTATAAAAGACCTGTGATGAAGCAGTGCATTTGTAGGTAGGTTTATCTTCTCCTATGTGAGCAGTATGACTTCCTCGACATATAGGTGGCACCAATATCTCTTTTTCAGTTTGTTTAATGCTGTCCACTGTGCCAGTCTTTCTCAGCTGTTTATAACTTGCTAAAGTTAACAATCAGCATGGAAGATTTCCATGCTGTGGATGTCTGCCTTGGTGTGCTTTAGTTTTGTGGTTTTTTATTTTTTTAAAGATTCATTTAATGTGTGTTTGATTTTAATTTTTATTTTATATTCTCCAAACCACTTTTTCTGTGCTATTGCTACAATGACAGTGCAGTAGTCAAAAGAAAAGCGATAGCAAATGTTCCAGTTATCCAACTTTTAATGAATAATGCCTTAGCTTTAACAGGTATTGAGAATGGGTTTGGATTTTTTTCTTCTGGAAGAACAAGATAATCTATAAAGATGTTTCTCCCATCCTGAATACCAATCCTGTTTCTTTTCTCTTGCAGCTTTTGGATTACAGTAAGGCGATAAGAATCACCAGCAAATTGAATAGCACAAAGCGGCAAGATGTCGGGCCGAAGTGGGAAGAAGAAAATGTCCAAACTCTCACGCTCAAGCAGGGCGGGTGTTATTTTCCCTGTGGGGAGGATGATGCGCTACTTAAAGAAAGGAACATACAAGTACCGGATAGGTGTTGGAGCACCAGTTTACATGGCAGCCGTCATAGAGTACCTAGCAGGTAAACCAAGAACCTGATCCTGGAAGTGCCGATCGCACACAGAAGCCAGGGATATCCGTGGGATGGGATAGAAACATGTTCAGCACTTCTGAAAATCAGGGTCTGCAAGTGCAGGATTTGTTGAAATTTTCTTAAAACGCTAAGGAGATTAATTTGCTTCTTGAAGAGGCTGAGGATGGGAAATTTTCTCCTTTAGAAGCACTAAGCTTGGTCACTAGCTGGAAAGACTATTTTTTTTATTGCTTTGCAGAGTGAGGAGTCACATCTAGGTAGTTTCTGTCCAACAGAAAAATGGTATGAATTAGGCTTTTGATATACCTGGATGTGAAAAACAGGAAAGGAAAAAAAAAACAACAAACCACAAACTTACCTTGTATGTCTGTTGTGCTTTTTAAGTGAAGAAACTCTGTTTTACTGGCTGCATTTCTCCTTGCAGAACAGCATCAAAGTGTTATGAAATATGGAGGTTGTTCATTTGTATTTTAAAAATGCTTTTGGCTTGCCTAAGTGTTATAAAGAAACTGTTTCAGCGTATAAATCTTCCCACGTACTCTGAGTTTTCTTTTCCCTTCCTTTCTGAAATTGACCTCAGAGGAAGGGGCAGGTGTCACATGGAGATATAATATACTGCGATATATTGCAATATTTCAGATTGTCCTACGATTTTATCTGCTCAGTTTCTTATTTAATTGTGGAAAATAGCAACTTAGCAAACTGTTACAATGCCTGGTGGAGGGAGGATTCTGGTTCAGGTTGCTTAGGTGTTACAGATCAAGACTGAGGTGCATTAGAGAATCTGTGAGGAGTCACAAGCCTGGATGGAATTAGTTGAGTGGATTGTGTTTCAAAGTGGCATGGAAGAAGCTTGCGTGGACCCTGGTTGTCCATGTAACAGCGAGCTAGTCTTACTGTAAATATTGCTGTCTTTTTTACATATGAAAGCTTGTTCTAGCTACCAGACAATAAAAGCACTATTTTCTTTCAAAGGTATGGCGAAAATCTGAAATAGTGATAATTTCACTATTAAAATTAAATTTCTGATGATGCCTAATAACATGTTAAAGAAACTTCTACATTTGCGCTGATTAATTGCAGGATGAGAATGGATTTTTTTATTATTTTTTTTGAGGCTACTTCTAGAGTTGGAGTGAAAAAGTACTACTTATGTGGAAGAAATGTAAACAAAATGTTTAAGCTTGTATTTATGTTCATCCCCAGCTCCTTCAAGAGATAAGTTCAGAAAAGGAGCTGGTTTTAAAATAAAACAAAACAGTACTGAAAAAGCAGAATCAAAATCCAAGATGGTGAGCATCTCTCACACTCATTTGACTTTTTTGTTTTTTACTTAATATAAACAAACATGTTTGTATTAAGATCATTTAATCATAGAGAAAGATCAGTCCTCTAAGTGATTTTAGAGAAGATACTTCACTTTGTTAAGAACATATGTATACCTATATTTGCACAATACAGTTTCGTACATGAAAAATGGAGACTTGTAACTGCGGGAATCTCTCAGTGGAGCTGGTGCAGTTGTGCTGTGGGGAAGTCTGTGACTTGCAGAGCTTGTTTAGTTGTCTGCAACATGGAGTGCTATTCAGCAGAGATGCTTCAGAGGCTGCAGGGAGTTAGAGGGAAAGGTGGAGATGGAGGATTCATAGCTCTTGTAGCTCCCCTGCTCTACCACAGTGATTTTTCAACCTTGTTTTTGTTGGTAGGCCCATTTGTTTCAGGCCTCTTCAGGAATGTCATAAATATGAATTTCTCTATCGTAAGGGATGTTTGCTTTATCATCAATTGTGAATCACTGAGGAGTCATCTACAGACTTCTGGATGTTTGGGTATTGCAAGACGAAAACCATATTACGTGGGGTTTGGAATTTGCTCTAACTTTTATAACTGAATAGTGTGCTGCATAATGACTCTGACCTTCAGCCTGGGGAGGAATACTTTTTTCTATTTCCACTCCACAGGGATCCAAGCATTCAAAGGAGTTTCTAGGATAAATATTTGGAGATGCTTGTTCTGAGCTGTGGCAATTATTACAAGGTGTAGTAATAAATTGTCAACAGCACATCTGGTATATGAGCACTTCAGTAGTGCAGACTGTTTACCTAATATCTGAACTAGAACAGTGTATATCTTGGCTCTGCTTCTGGCTAGTAAGTGCAGTTTAATTTAAATCATTAATATGGTAAAGGCAGATTATGTGTGGGCTTACACTTTGATTTAGAAAAAAAGAATGTGTAGTCAACCAGGCAAGAAAATTGCTAGATGTGTAGGGTGGGGGCCCCCATAAATTGTAAGGGAATGCTATTTTAGGCTGCTTGGCTCAGCAGAGAGAGAACCCCATCTTGTCTCAACCCTGTATATATTGTAATAGAATGGAGTAATGTTTCTGAGCAAACATCTCTTGCTTGTCTTTCCAAACCAAAGTTTCTGGGCTCTATCCAGAGTTTTGTTTGAAAAGATTACAAAGGTGGATAGTTCAATTAAAACCTACTGTTGCAACATCTAACCCTGCTGATCTAGTTATTCCTAATATGTATGTGTGAATATAGTCTTTGGTTTTTGGAAGCCTTTAGAAACAAAATGTGGTTTAGAAACAAAATGTGGTTTAGAAACAAAATGTGGTTTAGAAACAAAATGTGGTTTTCCAAGGCTGTTGCCAATGAGGGTGTTATATAGCAAACTGGTAACATTTCTTAACGTTATCTAATACTTCCTATTACAAATTCCAGTTTTCTCTCATGGACTTGCAACTATGAAATGATGGCTACTCAGGCTGAATGCCTGCATACAGGGGAACTGCTTCAGGCTAAATCTGTGAGGGAAGGACTAAGGGAGTCTGGTTCTTTAACTGTTTCACAGAAGCAAGTTGAACCATGTTTTTTTTATTATGTTAAAGCATTCATGAGAACTGCTCCTCTGAATACCTGGGTGCTTCTCTGGTTTTGGGCAGAGACTGCATGCTTTATGAAAGGGGAAGGGTGGTCTCTGCCATCTCAGAGAACTCTGCTCTCTTTTGCCAAGCTGTAACTTTGAAAAAACACAGGTTGCTCATGCTCAGCAGAGACTTCTTTTGATTTTAACAGCTAAAATCTCCAAAGACTTGGTCCTCACTGAGCATGCTCCAGCTTCTCTCAGCTCCTGGTACTGCCCAGATTGCCTGTGCATCTTCCCCCCGCACCCCCACGCCGAGCGATGGAGCATGCCTCAACCTCTCAGCTCCATGTGACAGTACTGCACGTGAGCTACTCCACACAGTGCCTGTGTGTGCTTCTGCCCATGGCTACAGGCGCTCAGAAGGACTTTCCCCTCTCCCTGCTGTCCCCAGCTGCTCCTGGTCACAGCACTGAGAGCAGGCAGTGGGCTTTCTGTGGTCTCAGCAGTGCTGGGCAGCACAGGGGAGGAAGCTCTCTGATGTAGAGGCAAAAGCAACACAGAGGTGGGTGGCAAGAGGTCGGGGACTGGAGGCAGGGAATACATGAACAGGAGTTGGAGAGGCTAATCCTACTTACTGGCTGTGAGGTGGGAAGGCCAGGCTGGAATTAACTGGATAAGCAGACTGGGAACAGGTTCCACACTGGTCAGAGGAGGAGACTGAGAACAGCTCGCAACATTTTGGGGAGACGATGGTTATGGGAGAAGAATATTGATGTTCGAGACAGAGCTGTGGATGGATCTGGCTAGTGAGGAGAGATGAACTGATGACCAGCGGGCAAATGAATGGCAAGGACTGTCCAAAAATCCTGCCAGGAAGCTGGAGTTTAGGTTGGAAAAATAGGGCATAGGGCAAGGATTGGATGGAGGGGGGCTGATAATGAAGAACCTGGAAAGGAAAATTGAGCCTGAGTATTACTGCAACTGCGAAAAGCAGATGGAGAAATGGAGACTGTCCAGGAAAGGCAACTGAGAATGAAGTCTCAGGTGTGGATTGCCAAGGAAAGGAGAGGGGCTGTGGAGCTGGGAAAGCAAGTCATGGCTTGGGATAGGGGCAAGGTGGATGAGGCTGGAAGGGTCAAACAGGACCAGAGCTGCCTGGTTGCATTCATCCAGGGCCTAGCATAGACCAGTGATTCTCCTGCGATGGCCTGTATTTGTGTGGCCCAGAAGCACCAAGCCTCTTGACTAGCATCATCTGGATGGTGCATATACATCTTCAGCCATCCTTCTTCCCAGTTGGCGCATGCCTTTTGGCTTTGGTATGTTTCGTGTCATGAGCTACTAGATCCCCATTTTATCCTTTTGTATGCAAGATTGTGGCTGCACCCCACAGCCATTATCAATGCCGAATCTGCGCTTTGGCTTATCAACCCCATTGTTAGAGCTGGCAGTCACTGCAATGTATCTCAAGATGAGGTACTTTTACCTCAACTAGTTAGCTAATGTGAAAATCTCATTAGTGTTCTAAGGCTACTTTTTTTTATTAATCTCTATGCAGTTTTATATGTTAGGCTTGAAAATAATATTGCAAATCTGTGGCTTAATTCCTATCCAGAAGGCTGTGTTTGCTGGGGCAGTTCTGGGCTGGTGTCATGGTTTAACCCCAGCCGTCAGCTAAGCCCCACGTGGCTGCTTGCTCACTCCCCCAGCGGGATGGGGGAGAGATTTGGAAGAGTGCAGGGGAGAAAACTCATGGGGTGAGACAAAGATAGTTTAATAGGTACAGCAAAAGCTGTGCATGCAAGCACAGCAAAACAAGGAATTCGTTCACCATTTCCCATTAGCAGGCAGGTGTTCAGCCATCTCCAGGAAAGCAGGGCTTTCTGTCAATGTGTCCATCCTCCCCCTTTCTCCTTCTCCCAGCCTACTTACTGGTGGCGTGGTGTAAGGAGCAGAAGAGGCCTTGACTCTGTGTAAGCACTGCTCAGCAGTAACAAAAACATCCCTGTATTATCTACACTGTTTCCAGCACAAATCCAAAACATAGCCCCATACCAGCTACTGTGAAGAAAATTAACTCTGTCCCAGCCAAAACCAGCACAACTGGCTTCAGAGTTAAAAATTCATGAAAAACTGGCCTCGGTCCCATTGGATTTATGGACTTTGCAACAGACACATGCCAGACTATGCTCTGAGTGTGCATGGGGCTGACTACAGTCCTCATAATTTTAAATCAAACATCAACTGTATGTGTCCCATAATGCACCTTCCCCAAATATAGGCGAAGAATACAGATGCCTCTTAGGAAGCAGAAAGCATATGAATGGTGTGCTGGTCAGAAGAACTCATGGAAGATGTCAGTGGAAAGCCATCTTCTCTAAATTAGGGCAGAACACACCACCAGCAAATATTTCCTCCTTCAAAGGACAGCAACTGGCATACTCATCTCTGTCTGTTGTATTCATCTGCAGTCAAGAGACAAATTGAGCAGATACCTTTCCACTTGCAAATGGAGGACCAAGGACTCCATCATCTGATATGTTTTTTCAGAGCAAAGGTATTACTGGTAGATTTGTATGCGGTAGCGTAACAGGAACTGTCACAACTCATCCTAAAAGGGAAGTGGAAGACAAGATAACCTGTCTGAAATCTTTTCAATTCTGCTATCACTAGGTCTCATATATCTTTCTTATCAGCCCAGCTGAGCATTTCACAAAAACAGACTGAGCTCAACTGAACAAATAGCTTTGGCCTGGCTAGGATGCTTTTAGTCCCCAGACACTCCAAATCTGTTGATCCATCAGCTAAGGAAACCTCTTTTTCCTGTATCTCCCAGGATGAGAAGATGTAATCCTATTCAGGTCATAGCTTGGCTGCTGCCTGTGGCTGTTGGTGGACAGTTATGTTCTTCCCTTGTCCCAAGTGCTTATCAAACAGGAGAAAAGGCTTCTTTAAAAATACTAGGTGTTGTGTAGAGTCAGTGGGTAGTTCTGGGCATTACTGTGTTGACCAGCATTCGATGTCTGTCTGAGGCCAAGTCAAACTGGAGTGCGTGAATGAGCTAGTTTGCTTGTAGCCATCTGCGCTGAAGATGTCTGCTTTTGAAGTTATGCTTCCAGTGTGGAGCCATCTTTGTGGATTTTGAATCTTGAGGGAAGCAAGATTATTTCAGGTTTCACTTTAATTCCGAATGCCTGCTGCTGAGAGCACGTAAAGTAGAACCAACTTATGTCTGAGAATATCAAGATGCCTGATTTCAAGAGAGCTTGTTATAGTATAGGACTTTCTCATAGGACCTATATTCTCAGACTGGTCATCTTAGAGTTCCCGTAACCTCAGCCGTAAAGATGTTGCTACTTGAAATGTAAAGCAGTTTCTTTAGGCATCTGTTATTATCAGCAGACAGTGTGATAGCTGAAGCCTCCAGATTTGATGTTGCATTTTGCAAGTGCATTTTATAGTCTTAAAACTATGAGTCCCTGCCTCCAGCATTAGAAAAATATGCATATAAACAATCATTAGAAGGAGGTAAGGCAATTATTTACCTATGCAAATAATTGACATCCTTTAAGTTATATGCATATTCCACAGTCTGCCATACATCATCTCTGCCTTGGATTCCCTTCTTCCCGGTGTCCCATGGTGGATGGCTGGCATTTGAGTGTTCTGCGTTTTTTGCTCTTAACATTAGGCAGAGGACATTTGAGTGCACCATCAGGATGCTGCTGGCCAAAGGACCCAGAACCTGGGGGAGTGGGGTGAGCACACAGGTAGCAGGATGTGCCTGTTGTTGGCACATCTGAAAGAACTTCAGTTACCACCCAGGTAAGTATGTGTTGCTCTTTTTTTTTTCTTTTTTTTTTTTTTCTCTTCCCCCTCTCGATGCAATTTTCTTCTGCTATCAGCACACATCTGCAAAACCCGCTGGAGAAATCTGGGTCTCTTTTCTTGCTTTTTGCTGGTCTGCACAATGGATGGCAATCTGTTCCTGCTGTCTGCTGCTCCGTTAGCTCTACTGGCAGAGGTCTGGGACGTGGGTCTGAAACTTCCAGCCTTGCAGCCCCCACAGGGGTGAATATAGCTGGGTGTCTTTTCAGCCTCCTTCTTTAAAATGCTCCAAAGTTAGGAAATGCCAGAGCCAAGGTTGCTGGCCTGACTTTTAATGTAGGCCCAGTGTGTATTTGTGGCGTGATGCTATTTCTGATTGTTCGATCTCATACTGCTTTTTCCTCATAGCAGTGACCTAGTTACCGCAACCACGGTTCTAATATTTCCTAAAATTTAAGTGCTTGTCTCTGCAACTTGAATAATGTTTCTTGAAAGTGGTGCATGAATAATTGTGAAAACTTTCAACAGACACTGGCTGTTTGTTAAACAAGTCACTGTGAATATGCACATAATTCTAAACAATGGCTTTTACATCTCCAACATTGAGTTAAGTATGTATGCTGTATAGTAGTGAAAACTGGATGACAAGTATGCACTTTTGTTATTCTGAGTGAAATTGAAAGCTTGTATTTTTCCCATGAACTAAACCTCTTGTTGAAATCCATTGGATTTTAGCCAGAGAGCATTATGTAGGTTTCCACTAGATTTTTCATGAAAGTTCTTCTTATTATAATACAGTTCTTTATTTAGTTGATAAAAAGGAGTAAGATATCATTAATAGAACACTGATGGGCTGTAATTGTCTTACCCCTGTTACTGACAGATGTAAATACAAAAACCAGAAGGCAGGGACGCTGGATACTTCTAAAATGAAACAAGGTGTGAATATGAATTTTTTACGATTACTTGGAGAAAAACCATTCCCTTCTCCTTCCTTCTTCATCTTTCAGTAGGGTACATGAGAAATAACTTCTGAGTAGTGGCCAAACTCTGTAAGTTAATGCATTGTACCGAGAGCTACAGTTTAAATAAACTCAGAAAGATGTGTCTGTGTTTCCTCTATAACAATTAGAAAAAGCTCAGTGACTTCAGTCACAATATAAATGTTACTGCAAATTTAGAGAAACTACTTTTGAAGTGACCTTCTGTTCCTGGAGATGTAGAAGGAACTTTCTACCAATAGTTCATGCATTGAAGCTCTCACGTTGTCTCTGCTTGCATCTAAGTGAAACCTTTCATATCTTGTTCTGAAATGAAGCTTCTCATGGATTTTCAATGCTTTTTTAATGCAGAATTGCAGCATTGCCTGGCTAGTTTGTTGGCTTTCAAAGTATTTCTTTAAATGCACCTCAGTCTTCGTCTTACCTGGTCCTGAGAATCCTTGCTGTTTTGTTAGAACTGTCTCTACTAGGTTTGGGGTTTCATTGCATGCTTTACTGTTTCATTGTTACAGGGTTTCTGCTAAATTTTTGGACTGCTGATGTACATTTTTATAGAGTGTTTCTTGGGTTTTTTTGAAAGAGAATTCTGACTTGAGACTCCTAAAAGAAGTTATGTGAACCGAGCTTAGTGTATTTTCTGCTAGCTATCCTTTAGGGAGTTAGGAAGGACAAATTATTTTACGTAAATTTACAAATACATTGAGTGTGGCTTGCTTTCTGCCTTTCTGTAGCCAAGACCATTTAAATAGGGAAACACCCCTGGAAAGGTAAATGGATATTAAGAAGGAATGTAAAGTGCCTGTACAGGGTGTACATAACCTGCATTGTTGTTACTCATTTTTATCTCTGTGTTTACAGCTGAAATTCTAGAATTAGCGGGAAATGCAGCACGAGACAACAAGAAAGGAAGAATTGCCCCCAGACACATCCTCCTGGCAGTTGCAAATGATGAAGAACTGAATCAGGTACCTGTTTACATTTCAGTGTGAGAGTTACGTGCTGTGGCATGAGTGAAGCTGCTACCACGGAAGGTTAAAACAGTTTAGTCCGATACATGAGTGAGAACACAATTATTAGAGCAGAAGAAGAAAAGATTGTGCCCACTTGAATAAAAGCAAACAAAAAAGAGGGTTCTGAGATATCTCATCTTAAGTCCTCTGGATATAAATTTTGCTTTTTTTGTAGCCTGCGAGTCCTGTTAAAGTGGGTAAACTTGATGCTTCATTTTTTCTCAGGGACATCCAATAATTAAAGAAAATGTGCCATATGGAAGACTTTTTCCCAAAATCTGTAGAAATGTGTGTTTTCTATTATAGAGGCCGTGAGGCCCATCTTAGGTAGGGATCTGGCTCGTGCTTTGCTATTGCTGCCTCCAGGACTGCCTCCCTGTCCATATGACCAAGTCCCATTAGCACCCAGACTGTGGTTTGCAGTGCTCCCACTCTGAGGACCATTTGTGCAATCACTTCTGCTAAACTTGTTGAGTGAGAAGAGAGATCATGGCATGGCCTGTGAATTGCAGCATTCAGGGGTGCCAGAAAGAGATCCTCTGATGCTGACTGAACCTTTTTGCTTGGCCCCATGTGAAGGTGTATGACATCATTCACGCTTTGAAAGATTCCTGCACTTAATTTGACTGCTTTAAATAATGAAAATGTGGTGCCCATGAAGTCATCTAGCTCTGTTTCCAGTCAAGAGGACTGGAAAGTCAAAAGAGAGGCCAGGAGAGAGGGAAAAGCATGCTAGTACTACCAGCCCATTCCCTGCTCGATGGTGCTGGTCACTGGCCTATGAACTGGGGACTAGATCTAGTGTTGTCAATTAGGAATTAGCCAGACTTTGTCTTTCATGTAATATCCAGCCCATTCCTGTTGTTCACCTCTGCAAAGCAGGTTCTTAGGGCTCCTACTTGCTTTCACTGAATCTGTTTCCCTGCCAAAGGGATCTGCAACCAGTCCTCCTTTGCACAGGGCTGTAGTGCAATCATTTTTTAAAGTAGACTGTAGGCGCTTATCTTCTTACCCTCATTCACTGCTTGTGAGTCACCAAAGGCAGGTATGCAGAAAGCATACCAGCACTGGAAGACAGAAGAGTGACTAGCACAGTAACAGAGTTCTCTGTGATGTGCTGGCTGACCTCACCGTCACCCGCCAGGTTTCTTGTTATTGTGGATTTTCTCTTTCTTTGTTTTTTGAGTTTTGGTTTTGGGCTTTTTTTTTTTTTTTTTTAAATGATAAAAGAGACAAGGTGCAATGCTTTAGGAACCGTGGATTCTACTTGCGTATGTGTAATGTAGTTGGCAAAAATAGCTTGAGTGCAAACTAAGAGAATCTGTAATGTGCTCCTTTACGCTGCTACTTCTTGCAGTTGCTAAAAGGTGTGACTATTGCAAGTGGAGGTGTCCTGCCCAGAATTCAGCCAGAACTTCTAGCCAAGAAACGGGGTGCCAAAGGCAAATCTGAGACCATCCTTTCCCCTACTCCTGAGAAGAAGGGAAGGAAATCTATGGTGAACAAAAAGAGTGGGAAGAAGGCAAAGTCTACCAAGGCCCGGACACCCAAAAAGGTAAGCATGAAGGGATGTGAGATTCCAGGGGTGTGGGAGAGGGAGTGGATCAAAACCAACTAAGATTAGTGGGAGGAATAAATTAGTGCTTCTGCATTGTTTGTTTCCAACAACTGGAAATGGGAGGTAGGAATTGATAATAGATGCACTGGGATTTTTTTTACTCTAAACTTTAGAAATAAAAGCAAACACAGTATTTTTAAAATGAATTTTCATAATAAAAATCTTTAAAGCTTTGAAGAAAACTTTTCAGATTTCCATGTCACCCTTTGCAATACTTTGGTGACAACTGTGTACAATCTCTTTATCTCCACAGTAACTGTGTGGCAGTGAACTCTAGCTTTTAAAATAGAGGAAACTGTATTTTAAAACATGTTCTACTTGAGAGATGTCACACCTTCAGCCTTACACAGTTACTGGGTTGTTGTTTAAGATTTCTCACTGTCCAGAGAACTTGTCCTGACATGGTACATAAATGTCATTTGACAAGCTCTTTGTTTCATTTGTTCTTACGTGTGCTGTTGTTAATGGGTTTTAAAAGAATTGCAAGAATAATAAATGAATTGGAACTTGACCACTGCACCTTCCCTTATGGTTGCCCATTCTCTGTCACCATCCAAACTGCTTTAATTGGGAAAAGCAGTAACCCAGCTCAGTGCTTGTGGTTTATCATTCCAGAGCATGCATCTTAAAACACTACTAAATTTTTGATTGGGTAGGATTAAACAATATTAAGCTTTGACCTAAGCTTTTTAAACTTGTGTTAAGCACATCTTTCTGGAGGCCTCTAGCTTTAATACATTTCCATAGCTGAGAATATGCAGAAACAACTTTTAAAAGGAAAACAGAGTTGCTTGCCTAATAGGATGCCTCTGTGTATTGATCTCACCTTTCTTTGAGTTGTGCACATGCAGAGTTTGGGATTGTTGGGAAGAGTTAGCTTCTTGACGTACCTTGAAGTAAATATTGAGAGATGTGAGGAGATGCTCCTGCAGTCCTGACAGGAACCAGGAAGGAGCGTGTCCTGCAAAGGGAATTTTGCATTCAAACTTCAGCTCTTAATTATTTCATTTTGCCATTCTGACCACTTGTATGGAGGCGTGATGACTTGTTCCTGTCAATACGGATTCAGATATATGATTTATTTGCTGAAACTTAGGATTTCTTTTTTTTTTTTTCTTTTCCAGATCATAAAGTTTGGTTTGTTTTTTTTTTTTTTTTTCAGATTGGAGCATTTCACTGGGTTACTAAGTTGAATTTAGTATGAGCTCTGCTCTGTTAGCACCAAAAATATACTAGCACACACCCACCCGTAAATACAACCTTAATTGTTTGTGAAACCACAGATGAATGTGGGTGCCCTGACTCTTAATGTGACTACAAACGTATGTAATGCCTCAGATGAACCTCTGATATTTTAGCATTACATAAACAGTGAAGACCTATGTTGTTACATAATCTTTGGGGAGTAAAAGGCTATGAGTAATATATTGATCCAGGAAGATGAGATTGATAGTAACTGATTAAATCTGTCCGTTACTGAATAATGGTAAATGTTGATTATTTTTTTTCTTTCCTTTGAGAGTTCTTGCTTTTTTTGTCCCCTCAAATAGAACAAACAAAAGGACAACGAAAAGGAAGGAGCTTCAAATTCAACATCTGAAGATGGACCTGGGGATGGTTTCACTATCTTGTCCTCTAAGAGCCTTGTGCCAGGACAAAAGGTAATACAAAGCTATAGCAGATTGGGATCACAGCAATGGAGCCTAGCGTAAACAGAAGGATGCTTTTGGTCTAACACTGGTACAAAATCTTCTCTCCATTCTCCGTTAGTGGTGCCGAATTTAAGGCCAAAACTCACTCAAGCCATGGGTGGGGTAAAGGGTCTCAAAAAATATGTCTGCAGATAAAAGATTTCAAAGAGTAATGCTAGTCAACCTCTCTTCTCTATAGAGAGCCATAATGATTCATTTCTTGGCCTAAGCTGTACTAGAGTTTTTGTTGCTTGACTTGGCTGCATTGTGCCTGGCATACTGCCAAAACAAGTTTAACCTTCTAGGCTATTTATTATATATAAAAGAGTATTTCTGGGCCACGTCCCAGGATCACCCAGAACTTCCACGTGTTAGTTTGTGCCAGAAGCCTGGGTGCTCCATCTGAAAGTGGGCTGCGGGGTGCTGCTCTCTCACTGATCAAACTGAGGATCTCACCAGAGCTGCAGGGCGTGCCTACTTTCTATCTCAGCACAGACTGTGACACCTTGCCCGGCCAGAATTACAAAACTGTCTCACCAAAATACCCGTATGTCCTTGATGTCCAGCCAGCTGTCTGTCCTCTTTAATTTCCCCGCCCCGTGCTCACCAAGAGAGAGAGTTTCTTGCCCTCCTTAATCTTTGGACCCTCTGAATGAAACTGGAGTTTTTCTGACTGATTTAACTATGCAGATATAGTAAAGTTTTGGGGGTTTTATTATTATTATTATTTCCAACAGTAAGGTTATCTGGAAAAAGTGTTCTTCCTGAAACTGCTTCTGTAAGCCCCCCCTTACTGATGGTGTACCCTGTTGTATGAAGCAGTGCTTAAGAGTTCAGTCTGCCTGATTCCATCTTTTGCTAAAACAGTGGTCTAGAATGGGCCAGACACATACTAGATCCAAAAGATTGCTAAAAGCAGTAATCTGGCTAAGTACATGAAACTTGGATCTCCTCTTTTAGAGCTCAGTCCTGTCCTAAGTTCCTCCAAAATCTGTGCAGGTTCTCACTTTCTTCTCTAAAATTCACAGTGCGTATAGTTCTGATTGGAACTTAAATACTACAGTATACTTTGGAACAAGTGAGGTATGCTGGGCACATGTTCAGCAATTGTAAAGTCTTTTTAATGATTTTTAGGGTTTCTATCCTCTGTAGCTCAAAGTGATGAGGCTGTGAAATCTGGGGAGCAGCCTTTTTTGAGCACCGTAAAACATCAGGTGTTGCCCAGTTCCTATATCCAGATGCGTGGATGGGTAAAACATTCCTTATTTTATTTATACCAGGAACCGAAAAGGTAATTAATTACTTGGGTCACGAAGCCTTTATAGATCAGGATAGTGGTCAGCCCTTTTTCTCAGCCCCTACAGTATTTTACTGGGGCAAGTGTTTCTACAGGAGAAAAGAGTTTCAATTTTAGTATTTTTCTCTTTAAACAAAAGTATTTCCAAAATCAGCCTTTTCTTTTCAAAGTGTGATGCTAGAACATGAATTTTCTAGCAGTAACTTCCTCTGGAGCAAGCTTCCAAGCTGTGGGCGTATCACAAAATAATCTGAGTGGTGTACAAATCAATTAAAGGCTAAAATCAGAATCATACATATTGAACACAATAAAACTACTGATCTCTGAAAGACTGAATCCAGCTTTTTTTTGGTTTAGTGTTTTGCTGTGAAAAAGATTTTTGCACTTGGATTACTATTTTGCTTTCTTTCTACTCCCTCATTATTATTTTACAGCTTTCTCTGACACAGAGTGACATCAGCCATATTGGCTCCATGAAAGTAGAAGGCATCGTTCACCCTACAACTGCTGAAATAGACCTCAAGGAGGAAATAGGTGAGGCTCTGCTGCATGGGAAAAAAACAGATCTAGAGTTGGAACAGTAGCTGGTCTACTAGGTGTCATCTGAGATTCCATCCTGTTACATCTGAATCTTCCTCAGGCTGTAAAATTCTGAATATAACACTTCTGAATATCAGGCTGGATCTGACTGGGTATAACAGACTAATTGCTAATTTAGCTTTTTTTTTTTAATGATGACTTATGGCAATCAAAACACAGATAATTTGTTGAAGCATGTGAGCAGCAAAGGTGTAAATAATCATTATTGTGGTCTTTATTGGATTATTTTTACATTTGCCTCTGAAAATTCTGTTATTAAAAATTATGTATTAATAACACTTCTAATTATGCTTTTCACTGTAGGATTTTACATACTTTAGAAATACTCATGTACAAAGCCTTACACTGCTCACATGAAATAAGGAAATATTATTACTGCTGGTGTACAAATATGGAAACTGAAGCAAGAAGGAGGTAAAAAAGATGCAGTCAGTCGCATAGAGAGGCCGAGAATCTAGTAGCAGGCTTTTGGATCGTTGTTTTGTACAGTCAGTTATCAAGACCTTCGCTGGCATCCAAGCTGTGTTTATTTCAGAATGTAGTAGAGTTTGGATGTTGAGTTGATTCTGGAGGCTGAAAATCTGAGTCCTGAAAATCCCACTCTTCACTATTTTAGCCATAAGTCAGATAGCATTCTTAGAGTTAATTATATTAATTTCTGGTAATAACATACAGGGAGTTTCAGAACCAATAAAAAGTAAACTTTATATGTGGCTAGATAGAGTGGTAAACATAAACATCAGCTGCTGCTGCTAAGAGGGAAACAGGATAGTATGTGTACAATGTTCTTCTTTTAAATAAGGTAGAGTTGTTTTTTCATGCTGGGATTTTGAAGCCAAGGCCTTTTGCTCTGTGTCCTTACAGGCAAGGCATTGGAAAAGGCTGGAGGGAAAGAGTTTTTAGAAACGGTGAAAGAGCTTCGCAAATCTCAAGGACCTTTGGAAGTTGCTGAAGGTAAAAAAGGATACTATGGTCTCTTGGAAACAGCTTGTTTCATGTGTCTTTTTGTCTCTGGATGTGCTGATCTGTTCTTGATTATATATGTGCCTTTGCTTGTGTGATGTAAATGTTTCTGTTTCTTCTTTGAAGCTGTTGCTGATATGGACAGCCTGCTTAGAGGAGGGGGGAAAAGGGAAGAAAAAGATACTTATGTGCTGTGTGTGTTCTGTCTTTGGGCTGCTAGGTGCCACCATAAGTTAGAGCATGATGATTTATTTATCTTAGGCAATTTCTGTCTGTGAGAGTCAATTAATTAAAAAATTTAAGGAAAACTTGTGCTGTCACCTATGTGCCATCTTTCCTGTCCTGTTTGTACCACATTCCTTAGTGAGAATCAGAACAGCTCTCAGTCTGAGGTATAAGAACAGCAATAGTTCATAAATTATTCTACTTTATGCAAATTGATGAACAATATAATCCAAACACTTACCTTCCTTTGAACACAAATAAAGATGTGATATGATCTTTAGAACTGGCATGCTTTTTAGAAGAGCAAGTGCTGCTTTTCTCCCAGGCACTACAGCAACCTTATAGAAACACAAATTGCAGTAGAGTTCTCTTCAAATGTTTAACACATCTGTAGCAGTGAATAGTTTGGAACTTGAGGTTATGCCTGCCTTTGTGGCTGAAGGGTAGATGGAGAGAAGTTACAACATATCTTCTAGTGCCCTATTTGGCTTAGTATCTCAGTGCTCAAGCAACTAAATGCTTTAAATAGTCTACTTCTGGAAATCTGCTAAATTAATAGCCTAGTCTTATAATCTCAAAGAACAGGGAAGTCTTTGTACAAGATACTGTGCTGCACTTCTGCATTGAATCAAAAATATATGCCATAACATCAAAGTAAGCTACTTTTCTCTGTCAACATCACTACCAAACTAGAAAATGGAGTCCTTTTATGCTATTAAGGCAGTCCCAGGAAAGAAGATAATCTTAGTTTAATAGAAATAGGAAAATGTATGCTCTCAAGCATTGTGTTGTGTTACTGTGTTTGAAATGACCCTTTCTACTGGTTTTGAGGCAAGCGATAATAAATGGTTGTTATCACTGCAAACACTTGAGCTCCAGCCTACTGGGCTTGAATTCAAGTGCTGCTCACAGGATACCCGTGTTGTTTTCAGTCAATTTGGTCCCTATAGTTAAAGGCCTGACATTTCTCTTCTGGTTGAAATTTTAGTACAGTGAAGCATTAGACAATATTTCTCTGTGCCTGCAACAGAATTCCTTTGTGATGGTGGACAAGTGAATAAATCCAAGTTTTTAATTGTTGGACATTAATTGCATAGCTAATTTCAGGGTGTTTAACCTGAGATTCCTGAGACTCAGATTTTCAGGAGTGCTAATGGTCACAGTTGCAAACTGATGCCATGCTGTGGACTCTGCAGGTCCTGGAGAGTGTATTAAGCTTTCTGAAAAACTAATCTGCAGATTTCCAATTGGACATAACTGGTGGAGACTTTCAACAAACATCTTTGATTTTCCTGTCATTGACTGAAATTATCCAGCTATGAAGTGGGTCTGAATATTACTCCCTAACACTCTGGAGCTGTAATGATGATGCAGGGATATTTGTGCAAAGCATTCAGATAAGGCTGTGACAGCACTGCAGAAATGTCTGTTGGGGGATTAATGATACTGTGTTCGGTGCAAGGTTTTGATATTGTGCAAAAAACAAATCCAGAGGCCATGCTGAATGAGAAAGCTATGAAGTATTATTGAATAGCTGTGTGTTAACCAAATGAGCCCTGGGTTCTTTGGTCTCCAAAGAAATAATAATTGATCATGGAAGTAGTGAAGACAGTCAGATTATGATTGCAAGTGAGCCGTTGTGGTATATTTTAATTCCTAATGTATTTCTTTGGAGAGGTAATGCAATTAAGAAAGCACGTTGGATTGAGAGGTCATTGCAGGGTGAGTTCTGTTCAAAACTAAATGTTATATTTTCATTTGTGTTAGCTGCACTTACTCAGTCTAGCGGCCTAGCAGCAAAGTTTGTCATCCACTGTCACATCCCACAGTGGGGCTCAGACAAGTGTGAAGAGCAGCTTGAAGAGACCATAAAGAACTGCTTAACAGCCGCAGAAGACAAGAAGTTGAAGTCCGTGGCTTTCCCCCCGTTTCCCAGTGGCAGGTATGACTCTTTCTGCATAGGAGGATTGTGTATTGGGTATAATTAGCTGTCAGGGAGCTGCTGTTCTGATTGGGAGGTACCCACTGGTCTGTGGGGCTGATCCTGCCTCCAGAGAGGGCTGTGGCAGGTGCTGTCTGATACTGTGCTTCTCCAGACTAAAAGAGCTTGAAGCGCAGTGTTTGCACAGAATGACCAGAAAGCCCTCATATAGAGAAATTAGCTGACCCACAGGAGAGCTGAGTGGAATTGCTGTGTTTTATATTGCTAGGCAGTGATTTTCATTCTTCTACCTCAGTTTTTATGTCTCTTCATTTTTGCTGTGGTGAATCGTATTAAAACCACATTTGTACTAATAAGAGCATACAACCATAATACTGAAGGCAAGTAATGGTGATGCAACCTGAGCTAGGTAAATGTGGGGTCTTTACTTAAGTCATCCCAAGAATATAGATTAAACAGACTAGTCACACAAACTGTTTTCTTTGAAAAGAAAATCAATGTTTCTCAAATATAGTTCTCCTTTTAAAAAAGGAACTATGAAACCAACAGTGAAACTACACACTTCTTTCTCAATAACCAGCAAATAAAATACGCTTGACTAAGATGTCCACAGTGTTTAAAACAAACAAACAAAAAAAAAAACAACCAAACAAAAAAACCCCACAACTGACAGTTTGTTATTCTTGCTTGGTCTCTGATCACAAGAAACCTTGCACAAGCCCTGCTAACTGGAGAAGTTGTTCTTTTGTGTTGGAGTTGGCATGTTTATATTTAATTTGAAATGTCACTACTGATTTTGTTAGTAATGCCCAAAGAGTACAGAGTACGGTCCAGTTGTTTTAGCCTGGTAGTGAATAAAATGGAAGTACAATTGTGTTTTGATCAGTGAAATCACCACACATCACTGAATACGCAGGAGATGAAAATGCCATTTTTATACAGACTCTTTTCAAGACAAAATAGTATTTTTATGGATCAGGACAAAAGAGTAAGTAGAGGGGCAGTGCAATTTTTAATGATTTTTCTTCCTTTATACACAGATCACTTGTTTATAGTGTTCAGTCAAAGCAAAATGTGATAAATTGTTTTACCACTCTTTAAGAATAAAGTTCAGCTTTTAAAAATTAACTGTGGCTTTTAATGCCAATAGAAATAGTCACTATAGACCACATGTCTCCTGTGAGCATTATCTAAGAATAATCCAGTCTTGGAGCATTAGTCTTAGTGCAGATCCTTCTGCTCCTTAGTTCCACTTCACTCTCTGTTGCTCTTACAATTACTTCTGCTAACAGAAAATAGAGTAAGTCTTACCAGGTGCTGCTGGTTTACACTTTATTTATCAAAGGACCTCAAAGTTGTCTGAAAAAAGGCAGAGTTTTTCAAGTAAGACTTTTAATGGTTTTGCTGTCATTTTATTTTTGCCTACATGTGTGCACAAGAAATGCTGGTTTTGTTGGGTAGATCAGGAATGATGCTGTGTTGGTTCTGTGAGTTTTCATCTTTCTTCTGTCCCATCTTAGGGGCTGTTTACAGTAACCGATACAATGTCGTAATAGATGGGATATCTTACTTGTGCTAGGGCTTTTCACCTCTATGATCTTGTCATTAAGAAGGAGAGAAATGCAGTTTAGATGAAATTACTTGTGCTGTGAAGCAGGTATAAATGAACTGAAAAACTTTTTCAAAAAGTCCTTGTCGATAGCTTGCCGCCAGAAAGGCGTATGAGCTGGGTTGCTGCAGATGCTGTCCAGGGACTAAAAGTAGGAAAATCAGTTTGCTAGTAATCATTTGGATTACAGTGGATATGGATACAGCAGTTGTTGATGACTAGTTTCCCACCTCTTTTTTTTTTGGGTGGTTTTTAATATAAATTTGATAAGTAGTCTGCTATCACTAATATGATACTGAGTAAGGAGAAGTGAATAGTACTAAACTTAAAGGGAAATAAAAACAAATGCACGTGACAGTGCTATCGGGGGCAGGGGGGAAGACTGCAAAGGCAGCTCTGGATGCTACTAAAAGAAATACTGTATTTTTTCAAGTGTGAGGATTGCTAGGCACTGGGATAGGTTATCTGTGTAGTTCTGATGTTGCCCCATCACTGAAGATCTTTAAGTGTAGGTTAGACAAACTTTTTTCAGAAGCAGGAAGTTTATACATAATCCTGCCTTAGAGGAAAGACATGGGCTAGGTTGTGCAGGCCAATTTTTTTTGGCATGAATCTACCTTCCTCAGGAGCATTATCATGTAGTAGAATCTAAATAGGAGGCATTAAACTTGAGAACAGCCAGCGGAGTTATGCCCCAAGACCCATCTGAAATCTCAGCTGGGTCTTAACTCAGCTTCAGACAATTCAGCATGCCCCAGTAAAGTCTCATCTCGAGGTATGTGGCTTCCTACATGCTGATGTAGCAAGCACTGCATCGACACTCTTCAGTGTTGTGCAAAATCAGTAGAACTCTTGCAAGCATTGTCAGACAGCAGGGAAACTCCAGCAGGGAATGCAGGAGAGTGTCCTTCCCTCCAGATGTCAGTGGCTGGCACAGATATATCGCTTCAGGAAGGGCTGCTTTCTAGGTCAAGGAATCTGTTTAGTGTTAGACAAGTAGAACAATGTGGAGACCTTCCTGAGCATGAGCATACTGCAACGCAGAGTATTTCATTAGATAAGCATCAAGCTCAAACTGTAGAACAGTTCTTGAAATTATGACCAGTATATTTTTATATAGAGATGCAAAGCAGCTGACCTTCATAGTAACTGTGCTTTTTGCAATGTGCGCTCAGCCAGTTCCCTTGTAGCATGGAGATGAGGGTGAAGGAACTGTGTTGCAGCTGAATGGTTTTGAGACTTGAAAAAGGAGCGTGAGAATGATTAAGATGGGGGGGGGAAAAGCTGCTGCCAAGAAACTTGAATCTCAAGGATGTGGGCCAGGTGACCCAAGAGATGTCAACACAGTTGAAGTCCACTTACTGTAAAGCCTGGCAGCTTTTAGCATTTCAGATTGTAGGTTAGAGAACAATACCATCAAAATGAATGAATGTATGTGTCTTGGCCTTCATTGGCCTTGGGGTTGTAATTTCAATTACTTTCACTGAAGTCTGAAGCAAAGTATTTTTAATGACAGGGTGAAGAAGTCAGCTAAGTAGTTGATGTATTATTTTTTTTTTCAATTTCCAACTGAAAAATAATAATCCCTTGAACTTTTTAGCCTGCCCAGCATGGCATGGAAAAGTTTAATTCTAAGGGAAAGTGTTAAAAAAAAAAACACCTGTGTGTGTTATAAAAAGTTAAAGCAAATGAAAACAGTAACTATGCCAGCAAAGAAACTTAATACAGCAGGAGATGAATATTGCTATCAAAACCTTGGGGTTTGCTTCTGGGATTTACAATTGCAAACTGCAACTGGCACTACCTTAGCTGCAGCCTGTTGTTGGTACAGCTATGGCCTGTTCCTTTCTGCATGAGGCATGCATAATGCTTGCACAGGCGGCTGACACTTGTTCTGTTTTCTTCCCCTACCACATAGAAACTGCTTCCCAAAACAGACGGCAGCCCAGGTGACTCTAAGAGCTATTTCCACGCATTTTGATGGCACCAGCTCTTCCTCCTTGAAGAACATTTACTTTCTGCTCTTCGACAGTGAAAGTATTGGCATCTATGTGCAAGAAATGGCCAAGCTAGACACTAAGTAGCAACGGCAGCCAAATGAAACTTTATTTTTCAACAAACTTGAGTAGCATTAAAAGCATTAGAGGTGGGTTTTATTTTTTCAATGTGATGAGGAGGGGGAGTGGTAGTAGTGTGATGTGTTGTGACTTGATGAAGAGCTGTGACTAGAGATGAGAGGGGTTTAGTCTGATTTCTTCATGCTATCAGCATCCTCTAGCCATTTATATCACCTTAAGCAATTGAGTTACCATCTCTTTTCAGGACTTTTAGTGTCCCTTGTTACTTTAGTTTAGAAGTTTTTAAAGAGTAACCTCATTTTAGATTTGTAGTGATGAATTTTTCACACACACACACATACACACTTTAAAGAAAGCTCTTAAAAATGTTCTGCTCCCTTTTCCCCTCCCTTGAGGGTAGATGGTAAGCTTCTGCCTCCAGCCCACAGAGAGGGGAAAAGGATTTTAGAAGTGATGCATGAGGAGCTTCTGTTTTGCTTTTAACTCACAATAATCTCTGTAATTACTGAGAATATTTCATGGTGATTTTGTTTGTTTTATAAGAAAAAAAGAAAAAGATGTGTCGAGTGTGGTTATTATTATAAACGCTAATTTTGCTCTGGGAATTTCTCACCTTAAAAAAAAAAAAAAAAACAAACCAAGAAAAAAGCAGCAGCATCTGTAATTAAGTGCTTGCTGTATCACACTTAGCACACAACTAACCAGCTAACAGTGCTCTGAGTGACGTGATTAAAGCTGCTATGGAGATGTTGACACAAAGCTGTATTATATTCCATTAAGTTCCAGGATTACCATAGCCTGTTCAAGGCTTTAGGCAGGCTTTCCTGAGGCAGTGCTGCAAGCCATTCTTCCTGCACGCTGCAGAGCAGATTCCAGATCTGTAAGAGGCAGGTACTTTTTAGAAGAGCAAGGGTAGAGAAAGCCAGGAAAAAAAACCCACATAACAAACAAACCACAGAGATTTTGAAAACCACAGTGTTTATTGTTACAAATCAAGGTAAACCAACTTTCTTGCTCAGAGCTATCTCAACAGGGAAATAAAAGAAACATTCCTTCCCTGGTTTTTATCTTGAACTTCACTGCACTTCATTGGGAAAGTGCCTGCTTCCCCTTTTACAGCAAGGCAGGGCAGTACGCTGACAGGTGGCTTTAGGAGGTGCTGCCGGGGACAGTATCAGTCTGTCCAAGCAATAAAAACACACCCTCACCCTCTTCCAGTTGCTGTATTCTTTGCTGGTTTGTTCCTGATTCCCTCTTAAGAGGGCATTGTCTGTCCCATTGTCTTCCAGCTCTTGGAGACAAACAGGTCCCGGCTCTTAGCAATGGTCACCAAGAGACGTCCCACGTAGTAACCGTTCACCTGGCCTACGCCATCATTCCTGCCCATTGAAAGCAGGAATGTTAGTGACCCTGGAAAGAAGATGTAGAGGTTTAATCTGAGCAGTTTCAAAGCTAAGTATCACACCCTACTTACATGTAGGTGTTGCACTTCCTCCAACCTCTCCCTTCCTAGACACCCCCCCATACCCACATGTGCTGCTAAGCACAGGACCAATGTGCTGCATGACAAGGAAAACAGCAGGCCCAAGGAGAGCTACTCACAACTCTCTACCATCTGAGCTACCTCTTACATTAACGGGATTGCTGAAGGATTGGGCTGTCTGTGTGTGTGATGTATAATGATTCTCTCCTGCCAAGAGGGAGTCCAAGAAGTAGACAATAAAATTTAGAAAGAAATGTAAATAGACCGGGTAGCCTTTGAAAACCTAACTGATGTCCAGATATCTTCCATCCATGTGAAACGGCTTTCAGCATAGTTATGGTAAGTATTTACATCAGTTGCTTATTAATGAGACCCCTCACCTAGCTAGACTTGAGACTAGATTGTTCAGTTTGTGTTTGTTGTATAGTTTAATGAGAGAAAGGAGGAGAAAGTCAAGTCATCTCCTTGTTCCTAGGATTCAATTGGACAGTAAGCAATTTAAAGAAAAGGAAACAAGTTTGATGAATAGCAGACCAGTAGATTTATCAGGAAGACATTAGTGAAGAAAGGACACGTTGCCTCCGTAGACTGACACAGGTAATTAACATCTACAGTGTCTTTGGCAAGAACTAAGATGAAGCTTGAGCTAAACCTTATATAGTCAACCCCAATTTTGAGTTCCTTCATCCTTAATCGGTGTCCCCTGCAAGTTCAGATGTCTACGTGTTAAACAGCTGTTCCCTGCAGAAAAGCAGCCCAACAGCTAAGGCTAGGTGCTAGGACATGACCTTACCTGGCTCATAGGTTTTAAGAGGCTTATGTGTCAGGCTGTTGATGATATTTGTCACCACAATGTTGGCATGGAGCCCAGCGTGGTAGGCCATCTTCGGTTCTTTCAGATCTGCACAGTCCCCAATGGCATAGATGTTCTCGTAGCCTTCCAGCTGGAGGTGCTTGTTAACTTTCAAAGCACCATTACTTGCCATTTTGTCCCCTGTTTTGCCAAACAGTAAGTGTTCAGAAGGAGCTTTGTGTTGCTGCTTGTGGCCCAAGACCCCAAAATGACAACAATGTTATCAAATGTGTCATTGACACAAAGCGAGGAGTTGGTTTTTCGCTCTCTTTTCTACACACTAGGGAAGAGATGCTTTTTGCCTTGCTGTAGTTAATTATTGCTGTCTCATGCAATGAATCATTCTTTGATATTTCAGCAGAAACATCAAGAAACATTAAGAGCTGGCATACACAGCCTGAGAAAGAGACTGTGTACAATGGTAACGCTGCTCCATAGTTGTCCTGCCAAAACTGAAGTTGGGCTGTAAGAGGACACAGACTAAAGGTGTATTACTGAGTAACTGATCAGCTGAATGACCCATGTCACTGGTAGTTCAGCAAGAATGTGGATAGTTCAGTGGAACATGCTGAGGCTATTCTTGCACAGAACTCAGCAAGCTTATATCTAGGATGAAATCCTGGCCTTGGCAGCAGGAGTTACCATCACCTTCTAGGTGTTATCTACCTCATGCTGAACTAGGACACTTAAGGTTCCTCAGAGGTATTAGCAGATTATTGATCTATGGTCTGTAAGCTTCTGAAGGTCACATTTCACAGTTAAGTATTTAATGTGATGTTAGAGCATTTGCTGTATCATGGAATAACCGCTGCAGGCTGTAGAAGGTTGGTTCCTAACCTCACAGTGCTAATTACAAGACATTGAGGAACTGTGTTGCTTCTCCCCACCTGGTATGGGGTTTTTTTGTTTTGTTTTTTTTCCCCACTTACCAAATGCAGTGGCGTACGCTGAAGAGTTAATCTTTATCCCTGTGCACAGGACCACCATGTCAGCAACCAACTCTGTGCCCTTTTCTGTCCTCACTACCATGTCCTTCTGGAACCGGTTTAGCATGAGGTTTTCCACATTGCTGACTCTTTCACCTGTTGTGACAGAGAGCCCTGGGTGACAAACCTTTACTAGGCTGCTATTTCCAGCTAGCTCAGAATGTTCTAGACGAACAGGAATTCAAGGGAGCCATGCTTAGTCAAAAAAGTCAGAAAGAGATGCTTTGGCTAAAAGAAGAGCAGCTTAGAGAGCTTCAGAGTTTAGATCTTCAGAGGCATTGTTAAGTACGTACTTAATAGGAGGCGCACTCCTTTTCTGAGGAGAATCTCTTTCACCTCCTGACGGACACTATCTAGCAGCTCCACATCCGCTAGTGCAATTTTTGAGTGAATGAGGGTGACCTGTTGGGGACAAAACAGCAAACAGGGGGACACAGGAAGGGGACAGGACTCGCCACATGCCGGGCAGAAGCAGCTATAGCTAGCTAGCTTCCACCCTGCTTCATGCCCAAGGAGAGTGAGCCAGCGAAAGGCATCTAGTGCCAATAATTGTTGGTGACAGGTTACAGGGCACTTTCAGAAGAGGAAGCAGCGGGGGTGAAGGCTGCCATTGCATGGAAACTCCTGATTTGCAGTGAACTCATATCTCCAGCAGGACCAAGGATGAAGTTCATAATAACTAACATGCTACTACCTCTTTGGCTGGGTACTCTGTTTTGATCTCTGCAGCCATCTCCACTCCAGCAGCACCACCTCCCACTACCAGGATGCGCTCAGATTTCTCAATCTTGAAGTAAAGAAGAAACTCATGTTACAAGAGAACCGTTATGTGCAGGAAGTCAAAGAGCTTCAGCCACTCTGTGAACAGGCCTTTCTGAGATAAAACAGCAATAATCCACCTAGTTTGTTAAGAGGAAACAAAAAATGAGAACCTCGTGCACTCTTCCCGTGTACACTGTAACTCTGTTGAACATTTTAGGTTTCCCCTGAAGCACGCAGAATGCTAGGGAAGCTAGCGCCATGCTCCTTGTCCCTGCCTGTCCCTGCAGGCATCGTGGTCTCTTTTTCTTAGACACAGATGGCTCCGGGTAGCCATAGTGGTGTCTGGGAGAGGGAAGCTGAACAAAGGCAAGGAATGCTTCCTAAGAAATAAGTTGTTTCCTCACCTCCTTAACCATGTCTTCATAGGTCTGGATAGCACTTTCCATGTCAATGACTTTGTTGAACTTCCCAGGGAACGGCCCATCACTTCCTGTTGCAAGAATGAGATGGGAGTAGTGAAGCTCCTGGGAAGGCAGAAGGTGGAATAGGATATTAAACCTCTTAAAAACAGAGCCTAGAACACAGTCGTTGCCTCCTAGGTACTATCCACTCATTTTCCCTCCTCCAGCTCCCACTGATAATGAGGAAAGTACTTGCCACTGTCAGAGAGTGACTTTAGGAAGAGACCCGTCCAGGTGACAAGAAGTAACTGCCTTCCTCAGAGTCTGAAAGAAGTACCATTCTTCAGGTGAGCTGAGAGCTTTGGAAAAAGTACCATAAGCTTACAGGAGATAACCTGGTATTTGTGGCAAACACCGAACCTACCATCACAGCGGGCTCCAGAGACAAACTTTTCTTCACCCTCTTCTGAACAGAGGTGAGATGCTCTGGCTGGAAAGAGTTATCAGAGCTGCTGCCCTTGTTTCTGCCCGCAGTTAGATAAGGGTCTGAGCTCCAGGTTTAATTGTTCAGCTCTGCTCTGAGAATAAAAGCTCATCTGAGCACTAGATGGGGTGTGGTATTTAGTGCACACCCACACCCCAACACAGCTCTAGGCCACTTAGCTTGGCTAGAAGGGATAGTGCCATTCAGTGTGTACACAGAAAGATGGTCTCTGCTGCCAACCTCTTCGGGATGATTACATGCTACAGTCTGTCCCTGTGTTGCCTCTTGGTTTTAGAGGAGATGGCTGGGGTCCTGCTTCTGTCTGGGGCATCCAAGTAAGTCATTGGTTTCATTCTTTTCTACCTCCTAGAGTTTAGTTAGTATTAAGCGTGAGCATTTGTATATCTGCCCACACGTGGCAGAAACCTAGAGGAAAGCTATCAGTGCCTTCCCAGAGGGCTTGGGTTGTGGCTTGTTTGGGGTCAGGCATTTCAGCCAAGCTGGGGGTTACATCAGAACATGAACCCTGTTGTGTGTGTCAACTCTGAGCCTGGGGGTATGGATTGGTCAGGGTTCATGTGCTCAGCTGAGCTGCACTGCAGGAGGTATGGGGGTGTTTGCTGCAACCGAACAGCATTCCCAGTTCTCGTCCAACTTGAGGACAAAGGACTGTTTTTCCCAGAGCATGATTCTGCCTTGCACACGCACGCACACACCCTCCTCTGACAGATGGGAGTTACACTCCTCTTCCTGCTCAGAGGCACGTTTTCTGTAGGTGCCCCGTGCTCCGGTTCATCTCACTCCCCCCCTCCCCCCAGAGGACTCCAAGCATGGACAGCAGTCTGAAACGTAAATTCCAAGTCACTTCTCCAACCAGGCATCACCAGTCAAAGCCAACATAGCCTAGATTTGGAGTACTGTGTTCTTGCAGCCAAGGCATAGCTGAAGAAACACCCTGAGGAGAGATTCACAACACGCCCTGCTGAAGGTTGACTCTCCACGTTAGCAGGTGATCCCATAAGGCAGCCAAGTTACTCATGGCAAGTTATTGCACCACGTACCTCACCGTCACTGAGCAAGACTTGTTGCCTCCCAGGGTCTATGCCAACAACTTTGCCTTGTCGGAAGCTGTCCCCAAAGGTGACCGAATAGGAGATGAAAGTCTTCTTGGCAAATCCTGTAGTAAGAGGAGACAAGAGGGAAGCGATCTCCCTCTGCAGAGGCTAACAAACCCCTCTTCCCTTCTCCCCTCATGCTATCTTTGCTCAGAAGAAAGCATTGTGTGCACCTGGGACCACAGGCTGGGCCTCATCACTGCCCAGCAATGAGTTTCAGGACCTTTGGCTTGGATTTGGTGACAAGATCAGCTCCTCGGAGGCCAGGTGACACCCTCAGCTAGATTGCTTTGTGTCTGCTCCCCAGGCAGAATCTCCTGTCGATTTGCCAGTAAGTGCTCCACTGTGGTCCAGGGCATTTCAGGCAGGATGTCAGAGGCATTTGGTCATGTTATCTGCCTCTCAGACCAAACTTGTGACATCCTTTTGATGCTTGTTCCCAGCCTCGAGCATGAGATTTTCCCCCTAAATCCCCAGCGACTGGAGCAATACGGTTAGTCCAGTCTCAGGTGAGACCCAGACAAGCCTGAGCAGCTCACCAACAAGATTTTATCATCCAGGACCTCACTGCTGAGCTGCTTGACACTTCAAGTACCAGATACAGAAAGACATTCAATTCCTCCCTTCCAGCTTGTGCTGGTTTTAGCTTAGTCACCATCTAAAAAAGGACCATCTGAGTAGTTTTTGCTCAGTTTTCCCAGCGGACGTGCAAGTGGCTTACACTCTGTGGGTCCTCCCAGAGCCAAGTAGTTGTTTTCCAGACAGAAAACATCACTTGGGCGGAGGAGGCATTTTCAGTGCCCTGTGCCTTACTACCCCCGGGTTCCTCCGAGCTGCTGCGCTCCCTGGCAGGGTAAGAGAGCTGACCCGCCGACACCCACGCAGGGGAAAGCCCGTGGAAATCACTTGAGCCCTTACCACTCTCCACAGCGGCACGGAGGGCAGCGACGTTGTGATGGAAAGCATCTCTCACGTCCACCAACACGAAAGGGATGGCCCAGGACTTGAGCAGGCTGGCGGCCGCCGTTCCTCCGAAACCGCCGCCGACCACCACCACCCGCACGGAGCCGTCCACGGACACGCGGGATCCCATGGTGCGGCGCTGCCCCGCCCGCTCCCTGACTCAGCGCTGCGCCCGGGAGGGCGGGCCGAGCCGGGGAACCGAGAGCAGGAGGGGGCTGGCCCCGTACGGGGAAGGGCAGCCTCCCCCCCCACGGCAGCGGTTGTGTTACAGCGGGCCACACGCCTCCTGCTCGCTCTCCGCCTCTCCCCCGCGGCGGGAGGAGTCGGGTTTGCCGGCCGATAAGCTGTTGCGGCCGTAAAGCTGGAGGGAGGGGTTGGCTTTTTCAAGGTTGGAGTTCAGCATGCAGGGCTTGGCTCTCCCGGCAGGGAGGGCAGGCAGCAAGGCGAAGTGTCTGCCCAGATGAGCACCAAAGTCCCAAGTACAGAATTTTTCACCTTCCTTAAGTCGCCCCACATGCATCCTCCACGTGAAAAGGGGACTGTAAGGATCTTATGAACCAAGGGTGACGGGCAAACGCCCAGAGAGCAGGGAAACTGTCCTGGCTGAGCCAGCCAGCGCGGGGATGGCAGCTGCAGCCTGGCAGCAGGTAAGGATGCTGTGCGAGAGGAGAGGCTGAGCTAATGCTGAGGATGCGTGCTCAGCCCTGCCAAACCCCAGCATTAAAAGTCGTGAGCTCATCTTTAAAAAAAAAACCCAAAACAAACAAAACCAAAATTGAGACTGTTTTGTTCTGGAAAGTTCATGAACATTGGGCTTTGTCTGCCCACCTTGGCTTGTCCTTTGTCAGCTATGAATATTGGTTAAGTGCATGTTGGTTCAATGCCTCCTTCTGGGGGTGCAGCCGGGGCCTGGCAGCAGAGGGGTGCCCTGTTCCTGCCCTTGCTGTGGGACTTCATGTTTCACAGCTCTCAGTGGTGGGAAACCCACAAACTGGCTGAGACTGCAAGCTGGGTGAGTAATGCAGCCTGAGGATGGCCTGCTCCCTTCACCAGGAGAAAGGGCTCCCTTGGAGAGAGAAACAAAGACGTATCTGCTCCGAGTGGCAGCGGGAAAAGGAGCCCAGAGAGGGCTGTGCGAGAAGGACAGAGGGAAGATGAGCTCAGCGTCACTGTGGTGGAGATAGTGGGATGTAAGGAGGAGCAGGGAAAGGCTGAGAAGGTAGTGAAGGCCCCTGGAGAAGGGGAGCAGGGAGCGGAGAAACAGGTTTGCAGTAAAAAGGACCTTCAGATTGTATTCTTCTGCAGGACGGAAATTACCCTGAGGACTTTAGGCTCCTGTGGCATTCCAGACAAATATAGCTGCTGGCCATGTGGATAAATATAGCTGCTGTGCACACTGCGGCGTTGTGAGCTGGCAGAGCTGCCCCCACGATCTCCTTCCAATGCTGGTTTGAAGGCTCTCTCTGCTCCTCATCCCTCCTCCTTCAGCGAACACCAGCTGGTGCCGAAGCCACTTCCCAGCAGGATCCTGAGCAAAACTTCCCCCAGCCTCGGGGGTGGGAGACAGACGATGGAATTAGCATCTTTTTTTCCAGGAAAAGCAGGGCCTGCACTCGTGGTTGCCACCAGAGGGTGCAGCTGGCTCGGCCGTGGGGACATGGGACGTGGGTGTCCAAGTCCAGCGTACGGCGCCGGACACCCTCCCCTCCATCGCAAGAAGGGCTCGGGGAGTGAGGAAAAAGGGTGACAAAGGGGTCAAAAGCATTGGAGGTGTTTCTGCTCTACACAGCGCGACTCTTCAGCCTGGAGGAGAGAGATCTGGGAGAGGAGGGATGGAACAGCCGATAATAAAGCCGGGAGCGGAGGAAGGTCCTTGGTAGGAAAGCCCATGGCCTCAGCTGAAATAAGCCAGGGGCAAGTTTGTGCTTTCTGTTACACGGGACTCAGCTGGAGGATGCTAAAACTTTCAATGGGGGAAAAATAATTTTGATTAATCCGGGGAAGATAAATCCTGCAGAGCTGCTAAACACCGAGGCACTCATTCTGGCCAGGAAATCTGGGAGCTGTGAATGTCCAGAGGCTGGGAAGTATCCCCAGGGTAGCAGTGCTCCAGGTCTGCTCCCTGTCCTCTCTCCTGGTACGTGGGCACTGATCTGTGAGGAGCCTGCTGACATAGACTGGCGATGGCTGGTTTTGGAAAAGGATAATTCAATGCAAAAATTGGAAAAAAACCCAAACCCGTCTCCATTTCTAAAAGGATGAACTCAGCAATCAAAACCTGATTTAAGCTCTTCCCTCAAATTACACGGACAGGCTTGCTTGGCGGCCGGTGTGTGTGAACCCATCCCCTTCCCGGCAGGGCAGGTCTTACCTGCATAATTCTCCCCCTTCCCCTGAACCTTTGTGCCCAGCTCTGGCTTTTACAGAGGCAGCTTTTGGCTTTTCATGCCAGGAATTTGCATGTATTTTACAGCACATACCCACTGCTGGGAGAAATTGATTCCTCCAAGAGTATTCCCCTATTTTCCCCCTTCACGTAGTGTTTTCCTCCATCACGTAGTTTTTTCCCTCTTCAGGTATATTTGCACCAGACCTGCCACGAAGAAGAAAGATCCTGTTCCTGCCCTAACTCTGCCGCTCACAAGGCAGATGTCTTCATCCTGCCTCCAAGCCAAAGGTCAAAGGCATTGCCAGCGGTGGTTTGGTTTTCCTCTGCTTGCCTTCAAATTGAGACAAAGTCACTGGCAAGGGCAGCCCTCCACAGCATTGTTCTCAGGCAATGAGAGTGATAATCGGGTGAATCCGGTTGTACACCAGAAGATCAGGGCCAGCTTTCAAAAAAAAAAAAGAAAAAAAGAGTAAAAAACTTCTGGGCCAGTGAACTGGAGATGCACCAACAAGCAAGACAAGGTCAGTGGCAAAACCAGTGTGCAGAGCAAACAGGGTAGGTAAAAGGAGCCTTTGTGAAAACCTCGCATCCAACTCAAGGTAAACGGGAAGAAATTCCAAATGCTCAAAACTGTGGTCAGAGGGAGCCTCCTGCGTGCAGGTGCATGCTCAGCGTTGGCAAAGGTGTTGTTTTGATGATATTTCTCTATCTGGCTGCAAACAGATGGCTGCAATAAGAGCTGGTCAGCTTCAGAGGGGGTTTTGTCTTCTGCCGGTGAGCTGTACGGCAGAGGCAGGTAGGGAGGCTACCCCTGCACACCTTGGGGATCTCTGCCGCAGCCAGGGGGGGAATTGGGTCAGTCCAGGGCAAAGAATTGCCTGGAAAAAACAATTCAGACCAGTTCCTGGCTGCTTTTAAATGTCAACACTGGCTATTTTATACCTTATACATAAAATTTGCTTTTAGCAAAAATCAACAAGCTCCCATTTTATTTATTCTCAACAAACCTCATTTTTCATTTCCAGTTTTTCAGTGACATCAGCTTCAGAAGACCAGCTGCTGGCCGCTTCCCATAAACCACCGCACCAAAGTCACCTTATTTTGGTCAGGCTGGACCAGCCAGTCATGTGTATTTATAGGCAGCACCTCTGTACGTGCCAGCCCATAAATCGGTCACAGATCCCACCCAGAAAAGGGATTCAAGAAAACCCCAAAGGTGAAATGCAATGGCCTCTGCGATTCAGCTGATCTTTGTATCCAAGAGAAGAGCCGCGGGGAGCTGGTAGCGGGGGTCCGCTTTGTCCGGGGGCCAGGCCACAGTGCTGTTCTCCTTGTTCCTGTGCCGAGGTGCTCCCCAGCTCCTCTTCCCCTGCACAAAACACAGCAGGGCACGGTGAAAATCTCGCTTCCCACCTAACCTGCTGCCACAAGCGGGATGAGTTTGCCAGGCTCAGCATGCTCTGGTGGCAGGGTTCACCTCACCCACCATCAGGCACTTCCAAATTCAAGGTTGACCCCAAGGCAGGTTTCACCCGCAGCCCCTGGCACGGGGCGAGGACGGGCAGAACCACAATCCCCTGCTCAAACAGCTCCAGCAACCGCCATTGGGTTTCACGCGATGCAAATCTTCCCTGCTCCTCCAGGGCCAAGCCTGTGGTGGCCATGAGGAATTTTACAGAAATGCCGTTTTGTGGGAATTCTTCCCTTGTTGTGCTGTGATCCAGGCAGGTGCAAAGAGGAGCTTAATCGGCTTTATCCAGCTTAGCCGGCTGCCTGTACGGATTGCAAAGACCTCTCCGGCAGAGGAGCCCACGGCTTGGTGGCACCTTTCTCTTATGGGACAAGACGGAGAGGGGGTTTGTGGCACTAATCCTCGTGGGGTAGTGGAGAAGCAGAAAGGATGTCAGCGTTCGGGTTTTCCTTGAGAAAAGGAAGGGAGAGGCCTTGGGCAAGCTCCTCTGCGCTTGGGGCAGGTTTCAAGAAAGAAGAGCTTTCACCCCCAAATTGTGGGGAGTCTTTTTCTGTCCCCCCTCCCAGGATTTCATCACAGTGAAAGCACACCGTATAATAAAACTGTGTCCTTAAAAAAAATCCATCTCACAGACAGGCAGCCTTTGTCCAAAGGTGTAATTACAGGATAAATATGGGATGCAGACCAAGAAATGCGGTCTGGTCAGGCATGCAGTCTCTTAAAAAAACACAACAGAAAACAAGGCTGTCATTTAATGCTGAAATGTCCGTGTGTGCTGCAGCCCCTGGTCCCCCCCTGCAGACCCGGGGTTCGGGCGGTGAGGCCGTAGCAATGCACCAGCTCCCTGTGGGAACCACACCGAGCCCCGCGGGGCTGGGCGAGGGCAGGCGATCGCTTGGGCGATGGGTTTCCCTCCAGCCCCCGAGCAGAAATCCCATCTGATAGTGCTGTGAGGGGACACGGCGGGATTAGCTCATCCGATCCCATTAAATGGAGCTGGAGCAAACGAGGAGAAGGGAAGAGATCCTGCCGTCCAAAGTCAAGTCTGGATTAGACCGGCGGAGGGAAAAGATACCATTTAGAGAGGAACAGTGCATACCTAATTTATTAAAGCTCTCACTGATACTACATCATCTCGTGTCACCTACAATAACCTCACGGAGAAGCAGGCTTTGGCTGGTGGCCCTGTCCCATGGGACACATGTCCCCTCGCTGCTCTGGGCTACTTGCAGAAAATATTTCTCTGGTGTCAACGAGCATCACCACAATGCACCCAAATTTCCCCCCAAATACAGCTGTGGCAGGCTGAGCAGGTGAGCCCAGAAGGCAGCACAGCTGGCGGCGGTTCTCTCATTTGTTTGCTTGGTTTAAGGCAAGCCTGAGCCTCGGCTAAGGGGATGGTGGGCGTTTTTTGGGGCATTGGTGTGGATGGAGGAAGGGTGAAGTTACATCTGTTATGGCCCCTGTTGTGGACTTCTGGCGTGACCTGTCTGAACACAGGTACTTCCTTGCTCTAAGGCGTTGCCTTCTGCTGTGGCTTTCCCAAATCTCTGCTTTTCTTCCCAAATCCATGCCTTTCCTTCTATAGGGAGGGACTGGGGCAGGTCTGGCAGTGGTTGGGGCAGGGTGGGCAGGAGGTGCCCCTCCTTGGCGGGGTGGGGGGGGAACTGCCAGCCTCCCACAGTTGGTGCAGGGTGAATTTGGCTGCTTTGCTCTCTAAAGGAGCCACGTGTCCCTTGTGGCTTCCCAACGTGTCTGGCACCGCACAGGAGTCACGGCTATATGGGTTTAATGGGAGCAATTAGTCCCTGTGGAAATCCGCATGGGGCGGGGGGGCGTGTTTTCTTTCTGTCCTGTGACATTTTTGACAGGAGGCTGGAGGGTGTCCAGGCAGAAATGCTCGTGCTTAGCAAGAAATGACAGGCTGGAGCCAGCCGGGGCTGAGGCGGCGCAGGTGAGAACGGCCTTGCTTTGTGTTTCCCTTTATTTGCCTGTCCTTGGCCCCTAAACATTGCTTTGCCCAAGCCCCGAGGCTCCTCCGTGCGCGGTGGGATGGGAAGGGGCTGGGACCACCAAGCACCCCTCCAACGTGCCCTTCCTGGCATCTGAGCAGCTATTTACCCCTCGTGCTGCTTTGCAAATCAACAATGAATTTAAACTTTATTTGCTTTGCAAAAGCCAACCTCGTGGGTACTCGTGCCGAAGCACAGCAGAGGAGTTTCCCTGTAAGCATTGCCCTGGCTCTGGCTGCGTTCCCCCTCGTGCTGGCCGAGATCCGCGGGCTTTTCCCAACGCGCAGCTGCGGGGTATCCAGCCGACCTTGGCGACCCCGCCGCTTTCCCGGCGGGAAGCCTCCGAACAAAACCCGATTCACTTGGCGAACCCGGGGCCTCTTGTAATGCTGGGAGCTGCGCGTGAGACCGGGAGGGGGTTGACAGCTCTCCATCGGCAGCGAGTGGTGAGGGTGTCACCCACGCTGCTCAAAGCAAAGAAAAACCCCCGTTTGCATCCATCCTCTCCTTGGCCGGCTGGCGTCGAGCACCCTGAATTCGCACCTTGCGGCCAGACGCTCCCTAGCAAGAGGCAGCTGCGCTCAGAAAACCTCCCCAGCCGGCGTGGGCAGGCGGGCGGCCGCCCAGGGCTCCGGTGTGGCTGCTCCCTGCCGGCCGGCCCCGCGTTCCTCAATGCCGCCTCTGTTCTCCCTCTTGGGTCAAAAACGCAGCTTTTGTGAGCTTGCCTCAGCCGCGGCTCGTCGCCGGAGCCCCAGCGTCTTCCTCCTGGCCACCCTCCGCCGGCAGAAACGCAGCCCAGCTGCGGCCAGCTGCCGACGACTGATTTTACTTATTTATTTTTGCTTTCAGCCAACAGCTCTGGCTGGGGAGAGGCGACGTGGGCCTGCTGGCCGTGTCTGGGGGGGGGCAGCGGGGACCCTTTGGGGCTCCCCCAGCTCTCCAACAGGTCTAAGGCGCAGACAAGCGCTGCCCTCCGCTGAAATGCCTGGCTTCTCCCTTGGGTGGCTGCCGGAACCCAAAATATGTGGGGAGTAAAGGGAGGTACTGCAAGGCAGGCTAAAAATAGGCATTTTAATTCATTAAGTGTGAATTGGAGGGGGCAGCTCGGTGCCAGGCTATTGCTGGGTGAACGTCTGCACGTGGCAAACACCCTGAAACTCCCCACGCCTCTGCCAGGTATCGGTCACCCACCGGTGCTGCTGGCGAGTATTTCTGGGGCTCCCCCCGGGTGGGGGACACACGCGAATACCAAGGAGACAGGAGATGCTTTGGACTCTGAGCCGTTGTATTTTGTTTTTAATTAAATAAGTCCGACCATCTTCCAGCAGGTGCCGAGGTTTGCAGTCGCTCCCGTGCGAGGCGGGTGCAGCTCCGGCCATGCTCGGGGGGGATCTGGGGGGGGGGTATAGCCCTTTGGTTCCTGGGGGCTCTCCCAGGATCGTGTGGCAGGGCACATGGTGGTCTCCGGCCAAAATCTGACCTCCACCACCTCGGCTCTGGGTGTTTCTCTGTTTCTTTGCGGTAGATTGTGCTGTTTGGATTTTTGGAATTAGCTCCTTGACCTGCCTTCCTCCTCTTTCACGTAATAAATAAATAAATTTGCCTGATGCCCCTGGTATGCAAATACACAGGCAAAAAGGAAAAAAACAAAAAACAAAAAAACCAAACCCCAAACCAACTTTGAAGAGCCCCAAACTACAGAGTCACCTCATTGCATTGCAGCCCAAGTGTCGGGCAGGGCTCCACGGGCAGAATCCTGCCCTGGCACGTCTCTGGGGCTGTTCCCAGTCCGTGCTGGTGTATGAAGGCACTAAACCAGTAAAGCCTCTGGGTCCTTGCTGGCACCACGGGAGTCTTGGCCTTGTCTCATCCTAGCTGGGGGGGGGGGGTGGCAACGCAGAGGTGCTTGGTCCTGTCACCCTCTGCTCGCCCTCACCCTCTTCTTCCTCAATGCAGCCCCCGAGCTGGGGAGGTGGCTCTGGTGTCGAACCCCCTGCTTTTCACCACCGCTCCTTGGCCTTGTGATTTCCCTGTTCCTGGAGAAATTGGGTAATTCAGGCTCTGCAGGACCCCAGGATCGGCTCTGCCAGGATGCTCCATCTCCTGGGGCTGCAGATTTCCACCTGGCAGCAGCGAGGAGCATCTCCGGGAGCAGGAACCCCCGGGTCTTCTCCGGGCCGGCCGGGAGCGTGGCCGCAGCCCCTTGTTCCCCCCCCGCCACCACCGTTATGTGACCCAGGAGGGCTGTGCCTCCTCCAAGAGGCTGAAGGAGCGGTTGGCCAGCGTGGCGGGGCTGCTGGCCAGCTTGTAGCCGAAGAGGCGCATGGCCGGGGCGCAGGCGTCCTGCACCACCTGCGCCAGCTTGAAGGGGATGCTGAACCGCCACTTCTCAAACTGCTCGGAGGAGTTTTTGCGGGTAGAGTAGATGCCGCTGCCGTTGTGGGGAGCCTGCGTGTTTTTGCCGATCCACTCCTCCACCTGGGGGGTGAGGGGGAGCCCGGCAAAGCGGTACATCTCCTCTGCCTTCTGCAAGGGCGCCCGCGCCACGTCCTCGTAGCGTACCAGCATGTAGCGACCCCGCAGCCATTCCGGCCGCCGCAGCCCCAGCTCAGCCGACAGACGGATGCTCTCGCAGTTGCCCCGCAGTCGTTGCACCTCCTCCTCGCGGAGAGGAGCCTCCCCTTCAGATGCCCACTTCTTCCAGGTCTCGTATTTACCGGAGAAGGCCACTATACGGGAAGCCAGGACGGCCCGGGGGTCCCGCACCAGCTGGATGATGCGCACATCCAGCCGAGGGTCCTCCACCAGCGGCTGAAGGAACTCCAGCTGCCGGATGCGCACCGTCTTCAGGGCCACGTGCTGCTTGCGCCGGCATCCCTCGGCAGCCAGGGTGATGTTGAGGGGGCCGCAGCGGCGGTTCTTGCAGTGGTACTTCTCAAAGACCTTCTTGGAGCTGGGTGTGCAGACGGGCTCCTCACACAGCGAGCGGCTCGAACCTCGCCGAAACATGAAGGGCGTCAGGTGGCCCTCAGGCGCTGGCAAGATGAAGCTCTCCAAGATGTAGAGGTCACAGAGGAAGAGCTGCTTGAGCACATCCCGGTAAACCAGGGCCGAGCCCACCGCGTTGGCTCCCCCTGGCTCGAAGGTCACCGTCCTCTCGACGTGCCAGAGCGGCTCGAAGAGGTAGAAGATGCTGCCTTGCTGGTTGAAGAACTCCCCCACGAAGGAGGAGCCGGTGCGGGTGGTGGCCATCAGCAGGACGTGCCGCCGCGGCCCAGGGTCCTCGTTGCCCGCCAGCTGCAGGGTGACGTTGCGCAGGTGGGACCTCAGCTGGGAGAAGGCGGCATCCAGCTCTCGCAGCGAGGCCAGCGAGCCGTTCTCGGCTGGCGCCGGGCTGGCCTCCGTGCCGTTGACCTCCGCTAGCGCCTGCGGGGACTGCTTCAGCTTGTCTGATACCCTGCGGGGAGACCCAGACCAGCCTGGAGGAGAGCATCCCTGCATCCCGGTGAGGGGTTTTGGGGGGCTCCCGCTGCAGAGGAGCTCAGGATGTGGGGGAGAGAAAAGGTTAAAAGCACGGGGTGGCTTAGGTACCAGCTCCCTACCTGGAGATGAAGTTGTTCTCCTTCTCAATGATGACGAGGCCGACGACGAAGACCAGCAGGATGGCATACTTGCTCCTCATCTTCACGCAGTGCAGCAGCTCCCAAAAATCCTGGGGCAAAACGCGTCGGATCTCCATGGGGACGCACGGGTCCCCCCCGCCCGCCAGGGAGGTGTCCTGGGCTAGCTGCCCGGCATCCTCTGCGCCGCCGGCCCTGCCCGGGGCGGCCCTGCCTGCGGGGAGAAGGAGGGTCAGCGCGGCGGCAGGGGTCAGAGGCTGACCCTTCCCACAAGGGACGACCAACAAGAGGGGTAAAAAGACAGGGGGGCTCTTCCCTACTGTTCCCATCTCCACCCGCGAGAGGCAGCTGCCTGAAGTTCCCATCAGCTCTTCCCCCTGCTTCCCGAAATACATCTGCCCAACGGGACCCCTTCCTGCGCCTCCGCCGGCCGCCCCCGCCAGCCCTGAAACCCAATCCCTGCCGCCCCAGCAGCTGCCTGCTCCCCACCAGCCAAAAACTGCTGCCAGCAGTGAGGGTCGTCGTGTCGTCCCCCCCCCGCCGGGTGCAAGAGCAGCTCCTCATCCCCATCCGTGGGGCATGGTGGCTGCCAGCCTCCAGAAAGAGCTACTTTTGGAGCGGGTTGCTGGCTCTGCCGTGGCTTCTGTCTTCCTGCGGCAGCTGCTGAGCCACGAAAACGAAACCCAGAGTGTTTCCAGGAACGATGGCGGGCCGGAAAACACTGCTGCTGCCGCCGGTTCTGCTCGGGGCATAAAATGCTTCTGGGTTTTTTTTCCGAAAAGGAAAAAAAAACAAAACAAAAAAACACAACAGTGCTCGGTGTGGGAATGCAAAACCTGCTGGGAGACTCAGCTTCCTCCCTCCAGCAAAAAAGACCTCCCCCTGCAGCCGCCCTCCTCTTCCTCCCAGTGCTGACGAAATCGGGGTGACGGCAGAGGAGCTGCTCTGAGTTGCACCAAACCCACATCTCAATTGGGATGTGGTGGAGATTTTGGGGTCCGTAGCTGCCGTTTGGCACCCCAGGGCAGGTCCCCAGCGCGTGTCGCGTGTGCAATTTTCGCATGTCCGGCGGCCGGCCGCGTGGGTGATGCTGTTTGCTCATCCCGCTTTCTTGGCCAGACTTTCAGTGACTCAGGGAAAGTCTATTTAGATTTGGTTTGGCTCCCGCCAGCGTGACCCCGGCAGCCTGTCCCACCCCTGCTTTCAGGGGTGAAGGTGGTGGTGGGGGGAGACCCTGGCAGAGCCTCCTCCTTTGGGGGGCCCCCGGGGTTTGCCAGAGGGGAGATGCCCCGGCCGAGCCGCGGTACCCACAGCTCTCGGCAGGGCGCGGAGCGGGGAGGCTCTGCCAGGCGTTGCGTCACGCCCCAACTGCCTCGACGCTGCCAAAATGTGCATTTTTTGGTATTGCTCACTGTACGCCCCTCCTGCTGGGAAGGGGGGACAGCCTCGGGAGCACGGGCAGGAAGAGAGGGACGTACCCCCCAGCCAGGGCAGCATCCCAGCCCGCCCCGTCCCCAGCCCTCTCTGCGGGAGGAGCAGGAGTTTCCTGGCTTCGGCAAACCGCTTGGCTCCCGGCGCTTGGCTTTGAGCCATCTCCTTCCCAGCAAAAACTGTTTAAAA
>VXBL01009159.1:722749-734870 GCA_013400195.1 Aramus guarauna | reverse complement strand
CCCCCCCCCCCCCAGCAGCACACGCCAGCTGCCGCCGTGTGCGGAGAGACGGCGCTTCTTGGTGCTGGAAGCTGGAGGGGGAAAGTGAGCGTGGCCGGAGCCCACATCTGCTTTTTCGGTTCCTCAGTCTCCCCCTCTCTTTTTATGGATGACATCAAAAGGTGTCCAGCTCCCGCCTGCTTCCTGCCCAGCCCTTGCCTTCCCCCCCTCCAGTGTTCATTCCTCTCTTGGCATCTCCGCTGTCACCAGGAGCCCCTCTCTCCATTTTAATGCCTCTCCATGCTGGCAGAGCCCCCCGGGGGGTGGGGGGTATTTCAGATCCGACACCGCGATGTACAGCCCCGGTGTGTTGGCTTTTGAGGGGAAGACGCTGCCTGCTTTGCCGTGGGAGAAGGAAAAGCAAAGTGCCATGAAGTGGGAGACGACAGTGACAGCCCTGCCTCCCCCCAGGGCCGGTAAATGGCATGGCAAGGGCGACCCGTAAACCGGGAGGGTTTGCTGGGGGCTAGGCCTGACTCGTTAACAACTTCTGGGCCTGGGTGCATTAAAGAAACTAATTATTTGCTGCAGGATGAGGTCTCTGCAAGGGAAACAGCTGCACTGCACTTGCCGTCTGGCCCAACCGCGCTTTCCCACGGGCGGCTGTTCAGGCCACCCTCCGCTCAGGAAAAGACCCGAGGAAGGAGTCGCTGCTGTCCACGGCCAACTGATACCTGGCTGGTTTTTATCCGGTATCTGTGGAGGCGGCTGCTTTCTCGTGTTTGCTCTCCTAGCCGTCCTCTGTAGGTGAAACTGCCTCGTGAAGCCACAGCAAATCCAATCCTTTGAGCTCTCCTAGAGAGATTTCTCAGCTGACCTTTCTTCCTCCTTGTTTCTTCTATGTTTAAAACAAGTGGGTGTAATTAGGGTGGGAGCTCGGTGGGAAACTCAGTGTTCACAGCCAAAGTGCTTTTGCCTGACCGCCGCGCATCCTTCCCGCGACCTCTGCGCACCACACGTCCCAGATCTTCAACCGAACCTGCTCCGCATTTTCTGTTCCTTTTTCAATTCTGCTTCTCTAAAACTGCTGAGGGTGAAATAAAGAAGTTAGTCTATTTTTAATCATGGCAAACACTTTCCAAACCTGCAACGCAAAGATTCGCTTTGACATGATGAGAATAGCCGAGCAGGGGGACGTCTGGTGAGAAGACAGGCTGGCAAACCTTAAAGTAATGCCACCGGTAGAAAATGCCTCTCGTGTCCCCGTCCCAGGGACAACCAGTAAGGCCAGTCTGCTGCTTTCCCAGGTGGGCAGGAAGCCTTGTGCTTTCCGGTTTGGCTTTTTAAGTCTCTGGCACAGAGGGAAAAAAGGTGAGAAGAAGAGAGGGGGGATCACATGCAGACCGCAAGCGTGTTTCTACCTGTGCCGTTGGCTTTGGAGCTGCACTGCAACGAAGAAAATGCCATCAGGCGCCTGTCAGGGGCTCAGTAAGGTCAGCAGCACCCTCGGCTGGGGAAAATCCGGGTCTCCCTGCTCACTACAAATGCGGAAAACTCCCCGTCTGACCACCCCGCTCTCCCAACACACCATTCGAGGCAGGGAAATCTATTTAGGATCAACCAAATAAAGCTCCTTTTGTTGGGCGTTCACGGCTGGGAGACGGACCCCGACAGATAGCAGGCTTTTCTTTCTGACCAGCCTGTGCGTGAAGGGAAGCCCCCTGCAAAAAAAGGAGCTGATTGTGCTAAACAGCACCAGTTATTCACTCTGAGCCTTAGAGGGAGAGGAAACGTCTGCAAAACCGTAACTTGTCCTATCTTCTCCCCTCCGAAAGAAGGAACCGAGAGCTGCCTTTTATTGAGAAGTACCCAGCACTGAGAAAACCCCAAGGGTGACTCAGGTTTTTGGGTGCTCAGCACCCAGTATGTGCTGGGCTATTCAGCCGTGCTGCCCTCTGGGTTTTGCTCGGGAAGTTTCCACAGCAGAGCAGGCGTTTGCAAGGGGATTTGCAAGGTTGCACCAAGCTTTCCCCATGCTTCTCTGAAGCCTGTGCTATAAAACTCGAAGATGTAGCTTTGCTACGTGGCGGGTTAGCTGCTAACTCTTAAAACTCCAATTGGTGGTGTAATACCACACACACCAAAGTGTGTGCCAGGGATGCTCTCTGCTGCACGGTGTCCTCTTCTGCTCCTCACCAAGAACGTCATGAGATGGTCTTAAGAGTATGAAGATAAATTCTGACTACAGTGACTTATTAATACCTTAGCCAAATCCTCGGTGTCAAGGCATTTGTGAGACAGCGTGGTTTTATCAAAATGTTCCCAAAGGGGGATGAAACCTTTAAGAAATCTTAGGCTGGAAGAGGGTCCTCAAGCTGAGTCCTCTCATCAGTGAGGTTTATTGATGCAGCTTATTTCCTTACCCTAACATGTTGTTTGTATTTCATCTATTCTGGTGCCCTTCAATTTCATGATGTGCTTAACTCCACCTAAGGCAGAGAAGAGACCGCCCTGTGCTCTCCTTCTGTCCCCAGCACGTGTTCCCTCTCTCGTCCTTCGTGTCACTTGCAGCAACGTTTGCCTGAAAACTTACCTTGTATTGCTTTTCCTTTGCAGGGTGACTTTCTAGGTGGACCAGGAGCTGACCAGATGTACTCGGGACCGGTCTGTCTCTAGAGGGGGAAGTGGCAGGAGCACATGGCCGGGGTGCAAGGGACAGCAGGGCAGCCCCTTCCAGCATCAGTCCAGGCGTATGCTTTCACTCTGAGCATCACCACGGGCCCACAGAAACCTGATTTAGCCCTGTCTGGACAGATATACATTCATCCTACTCGGAAACATCTTTCAGGTTTGAGATTCCCCAGCCACCGGCTGAAGGATCAGAGCTCACTGTTGCATGTGAGTGCTGCTAGTTTGCTTGACTGCCAGTTTGTTGGGGGGTTTTGGGGGATGGTTTAATTCTTCCTGGAGCTCAGCCACTGTTTGCAGAAGGGCAGACGTTGGCTTCTGACAACCCCCTAGTAGTCATGCTGTAGCCTTGTGGGTCTGCTTGCAGAAGGAAGACCTCTGCCTGGAAACCTTGTCTGGCTTGGTGATAACCAAATCCTTGCTGCTTAACACACAATAAGGGTACCAGGACCTTTGAAGCCTTGCTCACAACAGGGAAGGGCCTTTCCAAAGAAGAAGCTGAAAGGAAAGCACCAGAGCAGATGAAGAGAGAAGCAATATCTGCCCAGAAGCCAGGGGACTTCACCAGGATGTCCATAGGGTCAGCCAAGCCCTGCGGCTGGACCTCTGGAAGATCCACCTCTGGAAAATGGCACTGCTGCGTCCTGGCAGCCTGCAAGGAGGAGACATGTTTCTCCACCTGGGCGGCTCCGGATGTGGCTGGTCTCTCATTTGAAAGGCATGTTGTGGAATGAGAGATGGGCTGTGACACAGGGCAGGACCCCCCTGGTGTAAAATCCATAGGTCTCAGATAGAGACCGGGTCCACCTTGGAGATCACCTGCTTTGCATGGACACCTGCGGGAGGAACCACCACTACATGGTAGTCTTTGAGTGCAGCAGGAGAGAACAATTTGACCTGGTGGTAGAGAGGCTGGCATCGGACTGGCTGTTCAGAGCAAGCTAGGAAAAGATCATGAGGAAACACAGACACTTTTGCTAGACATCACTATAAATTCCACATATCTTCTGATTGCCCCAGGCAGCATCAGGAAAACCAAATAAGAGCAAAACCTGTTTGCTTTCTAAGCTTCCCTGTGAAATAGGAGAAGCTCAAACCTGATGATCCTCATTTTAATGGAACAACAGTTTCCAAATCTCTCAGGGTTGATTAACTCTCATTTGCAGATCTGTTAGCAAGGACAGAACATGGCTCTGGACCTTGTCCAGCTAAAGGAGCACAGAGAGATCAGCTGCAGCTGAACAAAAAAAATTACAACCTGAGGGGAAGCAGCTGTTGGATAAGTTTTAAAGGGCAGCTGCAGCCTGGCCTAGTGATGGGACCTGGAAATGGGGAGGTGTTTGGGTTCGTGTTGTTGGGGGTGAGGTGGGTGGGTTTGTTTTTGTGGGTTTTTTTTGTTTGTTTGGGTTTTTTTGTTTGGTGTTTTTTGGTTTGTTTGTTGGGGTTTTTTTTGGTCAGGTTAGTGGCAGGTTCCTGAGATGTCCTTGGGTCGGTTTCTCTTTCTGGCCTTCCACAAGCAGTGAGCTTGACCCAGTGTGTTCAGCTAGGAATGATATTTCCTGTTCTTTACAGAGCGGTTTCTTGCATTTTTCTCTCCTCTATGGGCTCAGCCATGCTTTTGTTCTGCAGCTGGCTGGATCACAGTGCCCAGGGTTGAGAGCTAACTCCTACGCCTCTCTGCCCTTCCCTGGGGAAGGATAAGATAGGTTTTGTTTCTTCTCTGACGTTCACCATGGCAAACAAAGCTCAGCAGAACGGTGAGTTTTGGTCTAGCTGTTTCCTGGCTGTAGCTGGGCTTGCATGGGTACGTGGTCCCGACTTTTCTCAGGTCTCTGCTTTATGTATTGAGAGTTAAAATAAGCCTTTATCGAACCAGTTCATTTCTGGGAAGAGGTAAAGAGCAAGTCTCAAAGACATATGTTAGGTGATAATCATGGAAATTGTGATTGCCATGGAAAATCAGCCTGCAGGCTGGGAAGGCTTCATTAGTCACAGCACTGCCCATGGAATCCATAAAATGTCTCTATCGCCCTGTGTTTGCTGTTTTGAGGAGATGCTCAAATGTTTCCCCAGCTGCTGCTGGGTGACTGGTGGGAAGGACACAGAAGGAGAGTTTGCTAGCCAGAAAAGGTGCTGCAGAATTCTCCAAAGGTGGTGAATTGTAGCTGCCTGCCCTACCTGTGTTGCAGTCCAGCTGGAATTTTTTTCCTGGTGTAAAAGATGCTTCAGCTCTATGAAACTGGAAGGTGAAGAAACAGTAAAAGAGGTTCAGGAAGTTTGGCGTGGGATGTCGCTGTCAGACTCGAGCAAGCAAGGGATGAACACTGCACTGGGCAACTTCCTCCCACCCATTTAAATTCCAGACTTAGTTGGGACAATGGAAGAGGGAAACTGAGTCTTTGTATTTTTAGCTTTTTGCACAAGTGGGCAGAAGGCAATTATTCAGATGCCCACAACTCTGGGTGTGGGTTGTGTGCCACTGGTGACTGTCAGATGATGAAAGAGCAGTGGAAGCCGCAGCACCTGGCCTCACCACTTCCTCCACTGTGTCCTTGTGACTTTGATTAATCCGAACTCGTGCCACTTTTGGCCAGCAGTTAGGTCCTCTTGCAAACTTCACTGAAATCCACTCACGGGCTTAAAGGTCCTTGACTGCGCAGCTGAGGCACGTTCGCATGTGAAGAGCTGATGCCTGATGCCTCCTCAGTTTGTGACCTAGAAAAGGGATTGCAGATTTTGTGACAGCACAGGGACTGGTGAGCAGGCAAACAGCGATCCATGTGTGATCCCTGCCTGACTTCCAGGGCCGCTCAGTAATGTCTCAGACTATAAGATCTCCCTGATCTCCTTCTACTCCTTTCCCTACGCACCAGATAACACCTTATTTGCATGTCCAAACTTTTGAGGACGGCATACTCAGGCTTTTGCTTCTAGTTCAAGCTCTTCTGTTTTCTATCTTCTTCCCCAAATAATAACGTGTTCCCTTCAGTGCCTTCCCTTTTGCTTTGGATAATGAGGGAAGAGAAAGCAAGTATTTCAACAGTGGAGGAAACTGTATGAAGAAAGTCTGTGGGATGGGTGTCATCTTGGCTTGGTTCCTTACAGGAGCCCTGGCAGCTTTTTGCCCCCTACCAACTCTTATTTTTTTTCTGCAAAGCCTATAATACATTTTGCTTTTTCTTAAAGCCATGGCTCCTGGAGTCCCATGATTATCTAATCACTTCCGTGTGAGCTGAGCTGAGTCAAAGCAGATTTTCCATCTGCTGTGAAAGGGCTGGATTGAAATAGTCTGCACTACTGAAAAAGCTCTTAGAGCTTCCAAGTGTAACCCTTGAAAACCTAAAAAAAAAAAAAAAAGAAAAGGGCAAACAAAAGGAACTCAGGCCGTATTTTGTTAAAGTTTTTTGGTTTTGGGAGGTGAGTTTTGCCCGCTTCTGGCTGGCAGTGCTAAAAGCAAGGCAGTGGCATTTGGAGCTGCCGTCTCTGTGTTGAGAGCTGAGACAAGCCCAAAGGCAGTGGACAGGAAAAGGAGGAGGAAGATGAGGACTGGGAATGTGTTGCCTTTTACCTTGGAGTGAATGCACAGAAAAGAGGAATATCAGACTCTGCTCTGACACCTGAGCAATGCTCAATTTTGTTCTCCGAGGACAGAGCCACGTGGCGGTAACGCTTGCTCTGCCCAAGGGCTCTGTGAAGGGAAGATGTTCTCCACTCCATGCCAAAAATTACACCAAAAGAGTGACTTCACACCCGCACACTCACTATCCCCATCGGAGTTAATGGCAAGGCCCGGCCGTGCTGTTTCATATTTCCTTTGGAAAATGCGCGCCCTGCTCTCCAGGATGCATGCAAAATGCCCTGCGAGTGCCTCCTTTGGGCAGCTGACAGAGCGGTGGTCTTCAGCCGCGTGCCCCGCCACCACGGGCAGCTTGCCAGGGTCTGTGCAAGGGGTGTCAGCCAGGGCTGGGTGCAGTGAAGACTCAAATTTGCTTATTTTTTGCAATGCCATCCTTTCTGAGAGGGGCCAGCTCTTAGAAATGGGCTGGGATGATTTTTAAAAGATTGTGGGGCTTTGTTTGTTTGTTCTGTGGTTTTCGTTTGGTTTGGTTTTGGGGTTTTTTTTTGATAGAGGTGATAGATTCAAAGCACCTTCTGGAAAGCATCTCTTCATGGGATAGATGAGCCTGCAAAGATCTGGCTGTGCTAGCAAACGGTGGTGAGCTTCAATGCGACAGCACAATGTGGTTGAAGGAGGGAGAGCAGTGATGGGTGGGAATAGGTAGGGGCACTCCTCTGTTCATTCCTATCTTTTATTGCAGAAACTCTCAAAAGCGTCAAGCCTGCTCCCGGTAGGAAGCCAGAGTCATCTGCTCTGAATCTTTACAGACAAGCTAGGGGGAAAAAAAGGGGTGGTAGCACTTCCCGGGGTCTGCTGGGGAGCTGCTTCTCTCTCGTAGCCTGAGTGGGAATCACAGATGTCCTAAAATCCTCCTTTTCTTTTGCTTCATCAGACTTCATTTTCTTGGGATTTCTGATACGTATTTTTAACTCCATTATTAATTTTCCTTTATTTTCTTCCTGGGTAGCCGAGGTGTATATTTCTAATAGGGTGGGTTTTTTTTGGAGGGAAGTAGGATTTACAGAAAAACATATGACTTCATTCTCCTTTCCATTTACAAAAGGAAAGCTGTTTCTCCTTCAAAGGTGGTTGCAGAGGTTTGGCTGCTTTATTACTGCTTACAGCCCTGAAAAGATGACACAATGAGAGCAGGAATGGGATCCTGCATCTTTGTGTGTATCCTTTAAAGCATGGGCTTTACAAGATGCTGCTGCGCTGTTGATTCCCCTGTATTTAGGAGGAATCACCCGCTTTTCTGGCAACACTGTGCTTGTCAGAAATCCTGGTTCGTGAGGGCAAAGCATTTATGGCTGCTGGCTCTCTTTCTGTTGATGTACTTGGTTTGAAATACAAGTTGTCTTGGGATATGGCCAGCCTTGGAACAGGGGTCTAATCCCAGTAAGTAGTACCTAAAATGTTGAAGAAACCTTGAGGGGGGAAAAAAAAAAATGCAGCTTCTAACTAAAATGTAGAACTTGTGACAGCTGACAAAGGAAATACTGAAATGAGAATTAGCTGCAGTTTTTGGAGGCTTTATGTTATGCTTTGCTTGGAAAATCCAGTGCACTTGATGTGACCCCTTTTGATAATTAAGTTGTGGCTGAGCTGAACGTGGGATGGAGCGTGGCCCGTGATCATGCCAGGGTTAATTGAGAGCTCTGCTTGGAGCAGCTGCCAAAAGGGGATGGTCCTCAACTGCTTTCACCACAAGCGTTCAGACAGCAAACTGGATCTGGGTGAAAAACATTCCAGAGAGAGGAATGGATGGCTCCTAAAGCCGTACTGGCGGCTGGGCAGAGCGTGCGGCTGTTTGTGCTGACGCAAGGGGCCGAGAGGCCAGAGAAGCGCGGGGTCGGTGGCTCATCACGTGCCGTGGTGCCCTCTGCACCCTGGGCTGATCCAGGCCACTAATCCAGTAAAGAACCATCTGCTTCTGTGTGCTGGGAGGGTTTTGCTGTGTTAGGGAGCTGGAGCAGCCCAGCACAGGGCCTGAGGAGCACCAGTACCAGGAGGGAGGGGACACCCTCCTGTCCCACCTGCCCTGTCCCCTCCCGGTGTCGTGGAGCTGCAGCTTTGCCCTCAGATGCAGTCCCTACAGCATCGCCTTCTCATTCAGAAAACGCTCCGATGCCTCCTGCTTTGAGAAGTACATCGGAGCTATTTCTCTGCAGCCTGTTAGTGGTGAGGAAGGGGGGTGCCAGGTGGGGAGTCTGTCTCTAGCCCAGTGGGGACCCACAAGCCAAACTGTTGGTGAGTCACGGGGAGGCTGCTCCTGCCTGGGCTGGAACAAACTTCAAACGTGTCCAAGGCTCTTTCCGAGGCTGCCAGGCTGTAATTTGTGGCTGGCTTTGCTTCCTCTCTGACAGCTTGCTACAGTCTGAGTGGAAATGCAAAATGGTCCAAAAGCCAGGCTGCTGCAGAAAATGCCTTTATTTATTTATTTTCAATGAGAGCACTTTGCCTGCAGAGCTGGCTGTGGCAGGCAGCAAAACCAGAGCCTGCAGGGGCCTCTGGCTGGCCTCCTGAGATTGCTAAACAGAGATGCCTCACGTGTGCCGCTCGTGCAAAGTGGAGAATCGGGCTCGAGGAGGGAGAGGCAAAGGTGGATGGAATTTATGTGCCGTAGGCATGACAAAACCGAGCATCAGGCTTTCTGGAGCCAGCCCGGTCCAACTGGTTGGCAGGGGAGGCAGTGCTCCTGGACGCCAGCTCCTGGAAAGTGAGTCATGTGTTTTGCTGCAGGAGTCCCTCACTCATCCACAGCTTTCCAGCCTGAGGGAGGATGAGCTCTTCCTACTCACTTTCTCTATGCAGAGCATGTGTCTCCCAGAAAATGGGTGCTAAAAAGACAAGCTTAGGCCAGGAAGGCCCCCTTCTCTCCCAGCCACAACAAGGTGACTCAGCCGTATGTGACCACAGACAAGCTGTGGTCCTTCCTAAGAAGCCCCATCTGACACCTTATCTGGAAGGTTGATCTTCAGGAAAAGCCCCAAATCTGAGCAGAAGCCCAGCAAAAGTGGAAGGTGGTAAAAGCAGATGGCAGGCTGCTGCGGTTCACGCCCACGGTGCGAGGTGTTTCTTTGTGCAGTTGGCTGCTCAGGTCTGTGAGCTGGACCTGGCCTGGACACGCCGAGCAGCCCTTTAGGGTTTTCCACTCTTACAAAATGGCCAGTGGCATCTCTTCATGCCATTTTATTTTGTTTTAATCTTATTTTTAAGTGAGGAAACTACCAGGCAGTATGGCTAAACCAGGAAAGCTACGTCACGGTGACAATTTGTCAGGAAGCTGCTGGCCAGATATTATGTGCTCTGTACTTGAGAGGGGAAAAAGAAGTCCCCAGTCAACTGGAATTGGCAAAGCTCCAGGGAAACCGGGGTTAGCACTGGCTGTCTTGGTGCCCAAAATAAGAAAATATTGGGGGAGGCACCTGCTAGCTGGGTGCTAGTCCCTCCTTACCCCCGACCTTCAGTTCCCAGGAGAAAAACACACTGCCTGCTGAAATTGCACTCCTGTTCCAGACAGTCTTATTTAAACCCCCTGTTTTAAATAATCTTCACAAAGCTGTTTTTCTTGTGCTCCTAAGCTAGTACCTGACTGCTGGTTAGAAAGTCGAGGTGCCTTCTCAACGCTTTGCGTGCACTCCCGAGATAAGAGAGGCACGCTGAGCCCTGCCTAGGCAAGGTGGCTTTAGCACCAGATTAAAGGTTGCTTGTTCAGTCTGGCCAAAATTGCTGTTGGGGGTGGTTTTCTGCCTGGTTGATTCAGTCTGGGTGCGTCTGGCTCCAGTTTGGGAATTATCTAAGAGCCCTGGCTCCTGATGGGGGGGATAGCAGAAGCTTGGGAGGCTCCGAATGAAGCTGTGCTGGCTGGCAGGGGGCAAAGGCGCTGTGTAAGCATTGAGCTCTCCTGCTGTGTCTTGCAAAGAAGAGCGAGATAATAAGCCTCCTGCAGCAGCTTCTTAGCTTGGCTCTTAATTTTAAGAAGGTTTTCGTAAGAAGAGGAGAAATGTGCGTTACCCTGTTTGGTAGAGACTGGCAAAGTGAAACAGAACAGATCCACTTCCTCCTAACCTTTAAACTGCAAGTAAACCTTGGATGTTATCAACAAGACTGGTCCTTGACAAAACGAATGCGTAGGTAGGGCCCTGACACGGTGACACCGTGTATGCTCTTAAATGAAGGGCGATGCCTTGAAGATGCTCACGCGCCGGGCAGGGTAAGCCTCGCCGATGGTGAGCGCTTCAGATGTGAAGCGATGAGTCTTTGTCAGGCTGCAGGGAATGTCCACGCAAAGCTCTCCAGGCTGTGAGAGGAACCTAGCTTATCCGGACCCTTCCTCCAGCAACAGAAAGACCCGAGCGTGGGTTTAGAAGAAGAGGGGAGCTGGTCTAGCGGGTCTGTGCCGTCCTGGTGAGCCTGGCTTCTGCCTGCGAGGGATCAGCTCCGGCCCTCAGCGGAGCAGGTTCCGTTTGTTGATCCAGTAGGAAAATTTTTTTTTTTTGGGTTTGTTTGTTGTGCCAGTTGGCTGAATCAGTGCAAAGGAGGTAGCAGGAGTAGGAAGCTNGGGGAGGAGGGGACGGCTCCTCACGCCCCTCGCCCCCTCCCCTCACGCGTGCGCAGTAGCCAGGCGGGGGAGGTGGTGCGGCGGCCGACCGTGCGTAATGACGCCCGGCGCAGCCTTTATATAGGGGCGGGGGGACGTCGGTGCCGCCGCATTGCAGACGGGAGCGGGGATGATGGCGCGGCGGCTCCTCTGTCTCCTCGGGCTCCTGGCGGCCGGTAAGCGGCCCCGNTGTTTGTTGTGCCAGTTGGCTGAATCAGTGCAAAGGAGGTAGCAGGAGTAGGAAGCTGGGAGATATTGGCAATTCGGGCTTTCTTAATTGTATTTTTAATTGCTGTGCCTCTGGACCCCACAGGTACCTAGCTGCCCAGGGACAGCAGGGAGCTGTCAGGCACGGCAAGGAAAAACAAGTATGGGAAGCTTGTTGATGGGAAGCCCGTGAGGGGCACATCTCCTCCTCGCTGCTGAGGTGCACCGTGAGGTGCCGCCACCCGAAAGCGAGCCCGGGGGGAACCTATGGCGGCCGTGCTCCCACCGCCTCGGGGGGCACTGCCTGTGGAGGGCCCCGGGCCGGCGCTGCGCGAACCGCCTTCTACGGCCCGTGAGGCCTTTGCTCCGGCCAGGCAGGGCCGTTTCGAGCGGCGGGGGCTCACGGTCGCTACCCAGAGGCGCCCGGGGAACCGCAGCTCCCGCTCCCAGCTAGCCCACGACCGCCATTCCGAGCCGCTCTGAGGAGCCGCGGCGGAGAGCGCATGCGCGGGGAGGAGGGGACGGCTCCTCACGCCCCTCGCCCCCTCCCCTCACGCGTGCGCAGTAGCCAGGCGGGGGAGGTGGTGCGGCGGCCGACCGTGCGTAATGACGCCCGGCGCAGCCTTTATATAGGGGCGGGGGGACGTCGGTGCCGCCGCATTGCAGACGGGAGCGGGGATGATGGCGCGGCGGCTCCTCTGTCTCCTCGGGCTCCTGGCGGCCGGTAAGCGGCCCCGCCGGCCCGGCCTCCGCCTCCCGCTCGCCGCCTCCGTCACGCTTACCCCCGGCGGTCGGCGTTCCCTCACCACCGAGGGCCTGTCTGGGCGGGAAAGGGCTGGGGGCGGCTGGCGTCGTGAGGAGACGGGGGAGGGGGGAAGGCCGGGCCTAAAGCTGTTTCTCTTCTCTCAGCGGGACCCGCCGGGCCCGGCTGCCTTAAGCGCAGGGAGAGGAGGCGGCGATAAGGGTGGGGGCAGGGGGAACCTCCCGCCGCCGTGGCCGCTGGCGCAGCCCGGGGTGGGGCCTAA
>VXBL01009159.1:699523-722613 GCA_013400195.1 Aramus guarauna | reverse complement strand
CTTTCCCGCTGCGGGGAGGAAAATGACTTCTGGATGGCACGGTGGTAGCAGCGGGTCAGTTTGTATCCGTATCTGACGTTAATTGGGTCACTGTATCGCCTCGTCAAGCCAAGTAAGAGCAGTCGGTAGAAACTGTTTTTCTGCCAGCGGCTCTGTTTATCTTTGGCATTTCAGGGATAGATGGGTGTTAATCCTCTTTCAGGTGGCAAGAGGTAGCCTTGTCTGTCGGGTGCTTTTAGGAGCCTTCGTTTCATCAGGGTCTCTCGCTTCACGTGGAAAATTCCACTAATTTTGCTGCTCGCTGCCTTGTTAGCTGAAAGTGCTGGGCGAATAACTGATATTCTGCCTTTAGCCTTAGGACTAGAGGTTAGAAAAGGCAATGCTTGTATTTTGTGCTTTGCAGAAGCTAGGCAGGGCTACAGAAATGATTCCTAGACTGACCGGAGGAGTAATACACCTCCAGGTTGTGGTGTGGAATGGCTAGGACCCTCAAAATTGAAGGTCAAATACAGGGATGCACACGATTTTTCAGAGAATTTTCCTTTAAATAAGACAATTTTAAACCTAGAGCTTATTTGTTTGAATTTAACCTACAACATTTCACAAGTCAACTTAAAAAAAAAAAGCCTCACTAGCTGTTTAAAAGCCATAGGAATAACCAGCTGGCAGACTACAGTAAACTATGCCTAGGAGATCTCACGTGGTTGTATGCTACTCTTGTATTTAAATGCAGTTTTTTTAAAAATATACTGGTATGTAGATAATTTAACAGAGAATATCAGAGTTTTCAGGATGGAAACAAGAAAGTAAATATCAGCTTTCATTCTGCTTATTTATCTACTTTGATCGTATGGTGCTTGTGTCCTCTCTGCACCGAATTAACTGCCATCAGTTATTTCTATGGGGACTGTTTCTGAATCACTAAAATCGTTGTAGTTTCTTGTGCTTTAAAAGTGAAAAGGATTTTGCCTTGTAATATCCACCAGGTTTCCCATTAGTTTATTTAGGGAAATTGTAATGAGAAACCAGTTCAGCAATGAGAGTTAGCTTGATCTACCTGTTAAAGGCATGCGTATACAACTGAGCATAGCCGAAGACTTGTCAGGCCTGTTTTTCTTTAGGAAGACACTGTTTTAACACAAATAAACACCTGTCTTTTTTTCACCGGAGTCCTGTTATGACTACTAATTGACTCACCTATAATAGTATCGTGCAGACTTTTCTGATGGTTTTTCTGTAACAACCTGAAACACTGTTTTCGTCTACTAAGCTAGCTAATTAGCTGTATCAAAATCTAGCCACCCTTGGCGTATCCTAATGGAGTTACTTGGCTGGCTTACAGCATGGCTGGTAGGCCATGAGGGTTTTTGGTTGACCTAGTTACAGTGCTTCTGTGCATCTTCTAGTTAAGAGAGGCAGGAAGGTAGTAAAGCCGGGTGTACAGAGCTCAGGATCTCTGGACTACTGGTATGCACTTTGATTATTGCTTGTCTTTGAGACCAGGGAAGAAGAAAGGGTGCATACTTAAAACAGAAGTCAGTTTCTCTTCACCTGAAAGTGTGTGTGTGTGTATATATATATATATATTTTTTTTTTTTTACTTCCTGGTAAAATAAAAGTTAACTGGGAGTGCAAAGTAAAAAAGTTTGAGGATGTGATTATTTCACCCCCCCTCTAATCTTTCTTCCAAGATTTCAAGCTAGTATATAATTCCTCTAGCAAACACTGGTCAGAAGATCTAGGGGCAGGAATACTGAAGGCTGAGTTGGTCTGACTTTGATTTTTCTGGAGGATGTGGAAGAAGCAGGTAACTGAACTGGGACTATGTTCTGTAGTTTGTAGGCTTGTTTGGGTTGGGAATGTTCTTTCTAACAAAAAAGCTAGGCTGGTGCAGCCCACTGCTCTAGATGAAATTAGGCAAACAGCGGAAGGTGTCTCATATATAAAAAAATACGGCCCTTTTTTCTTAGAGGAATAACAGGGAGTGCTGTGGGTATGAGGCACCTTACGACCGTCACATAATGAAGCGGTGCTTCGAGGGTGCACCAGTCATGTGGCTTGTGTAAACCTGCCCTTGCACAATCTCCTCCTTGTTTGCAGTAGAGGTATAAATAGAAAGAGCTGTTCTTGGTTATATCTGGAGGAGCCGCGCAAGCCATTCTGCCTGGTCACGGTCACGCCCGGTGAAATGCGTGATCGCATCTGCAGAGCCTCTGAAGTCTTACGCGGTCTTTTTACAGTCTCAGTTTATGCTATTCAGCATACTGCAGGGAAGCAGTTCTGGGAAATCTCTGAAAAATGAGATAATATAGAGCGTGTAACGAGAGAGTGGGAGCTTGTCGGCAAAACTGAAGGTGTCTCCATGAGGTGATGGTGATGTCAGTTGGGACTCTCAGCGAGGTTGGACTGTGCTGTTCCAGGGAGGGTTTTCTGGTATGACATGCAGGAATTTTTTACTTTGTATCTGTGGGAGAAGCAGGGCCAGTTACTGCTGGCTGCCAGTGGATTTTTGTTTCAATGTCTCATGTGGACCTGATTCTTCAAAGCAGGTTTGGGGCAACGCCTTAGAAGCACATGACAAAAAAAGGCGTTGTGTGTGTTTTTCTTTAAGCATTTACTTGCAGTCCATTTTCATTTTCATTCTTTTTTTCTTTATGTAGCAATTTGCTGCTATTAAGATATCAGAGTTCCTATTGCACATTGAAAGGGATACTTCTGTGGTGTGTGTGTGTATATTTTGAGTCAATGCTTGTCTGTGTGTTTGGTCATGGAGCAATGTTTAATTTCAGGTATCAGTATTTTTCTTTCTCTTGGCGTGAGTAGTCTCACGTTTATACTGTTTACTCTGACTAGTTTTTTAAACTTTGTTGTCTACTTCTGTAAAAGTCTGCATATAGAGAGCTTTTCCTGGACATACTGAGTAAATGAATCTTGCAATGAGATTTCAAGGCTTGTTTTTTTCCAAACATAAGTTTAAAGTCCTTTGACTACGTTCACATTGGGATGCAAGCTATTAGTATGCAGAGAGTAGGGGTTAACACTTTCTTATTTCCTGCTATCAACTGCTTCATCACTGTACTCCTGGGTAGGTTATTATTTCACCTTATGTACCACAGTTTGCCTTTTTCAGCCTTTCCCTTAGCTAACTGCTGTCCTCCCTGAAGATGCTCTTTAAAATGTCCCTTTTTCATCCCTCTGGCATACTTTCTCCCCTCAGCTGCAGGGGTCTGATGTCTTCCCTTTCCCTAAGGGACCTTCCTGTTGAGTTGTCTTCCATGTCTGGCATTCATTCTGCATTAAAGCACTTCTCTGGCAGCAGGGCGAAAAAGAGCATTGCTCCCGAGACTCTTCTGTTTCTTCCTGGTGCTGTCTTGAACTGCCCTTCTGTTCTCTGAAGTTTTTTAGATGCCTCTGAACTTTACCTGTGCTTCGCAGGGGCTGCAGCATAATCTGTGGCCAGGCTTTTTGTCTTCTGTTACAGACACGGCTCTCTGGATAACTAGGGCTTTTCTGTTCTTTCTGTTGTGTGAATATATTTGCCTGGCGAAAGGGGAATGTTCAGTACACAATTTCTCTGGAAACTCACATGAAATTCCCATTGCCCCTCCAAAAAAAGCCCAAAACCCCAAAAACCCAAACCAAGCAACCACCAAACAAAAATAGAAGGAATGGAGATGGGCAACAAGTATGTTTAAAACATTTAGGCATATTTCCACAGGGATCTGCTGCAGGGAAAAATGCTTCTCATAACTTCTTGGGAATATCTTAACATACTGTATGGGACCACTTACTCCTGATGTCTGCCAGATGCCCTTGAACATCCAAATATCTTGTCTAGGTTCTGTTGTACACAAATCTCAGGCAGAAGTCGAGGCTTGCTTGGCAACCTGGTACCAGCCTCTGGTCCAGGTAGAAATTATTCTCTTGCAACCTTTGTAGTAATTGGGAAAATTTACTGGGACAGCAGAGCTGATTCTACTGTCTCAGCTCATCCTGTTCTCTGCTGTCTGTAACTTTGTTTTGATTGCTTGTACATACACAAACTGCTTCTTTTACCATGCTTGGCTTCTCGTGAGGGAAGCAAGGGACCGTATAAGGCAAGAACAACATTTTACAGCAGAGGTAGTGCACCAAAATGAGAATGTCTTCCCCACTTTGAGGAAGAGCTCAATCATAGCATTAACTCAAAACTCCTTTCTTGTGAATCGCGCTAGTTTCGAGCTTGATATTTGATCAGTAGATATCGCACAGGAAGACGGTTTTTTTTTTTTTAACCAACATCTGGAATACTGATAGCAGCTAGCCACATTTCACCCATTTCTTCCACAAATTGCCTGTAATTTCTCAAATACTGTGGTCATTTTACTGCCTCGTTAATCCAGGGGCATAGTAGACCTTTGGCATGAGTTACTAGTGTGTGATGTGGTTAAACAACTTTTGAACTGTTACTTAAACTCACTAACTGACCAGAGAGGCTGTGGAGTACTGAGCTCTTCAGATAACTTCAGGTTGAGGTCACTCCTTGACTTGTTGACACTATGTAAAATTTGATGAAGAGAAGTTGATCCCTCTTGACTTCTTTAACTTAAACACACTTTGTTTTTGCAGTTCACAAAAGAAATGGGGAAAAGTCAGTAACCAACTGAGCACAGAATGGCAGACACTGATTCTGTTCACTTGGTCTGTAGGCTATTTCTGGGAGATTAGGAATGTGTATTTGCCAGGTGGGACAGCCTGGGAAAGAGCATCCTTCCTGATGAATATGTTAATATACTCTGAACAAATCAGACTGTCATGAAGGCATAAGAATTGACAGCATCCCAAGTTATCTTCCACATTTGACTTCAACCCATTAAAGTGAACAGCAGCTCTTTCTTTTTCTTGTCAGTTGCAGGTTAATGCTGCTCACGCCGAGGTTTTCCTAGCACTTTGGTTTGGAGGAGGCTTGAGTCTTCAAGCTGAATTTCTTTGTGTTCTGGACAATAGTTTTCTGGTTTATCCTCTGGCTCTTTAAGGCATCTAGTCTGGCCTGTGTAGAGTCCCTGTTCATAGAAGTTTATATACGGTGTTAACTTCCAAGCATGATCACAAAAGTCTCATTAGTTGATTCAGTACAGCTTTGGAGGGGATTGCTTAGGATTTTTTCTGAGAATCTTGGAAAGAAATTCAAGCTGGCTCTCCCTGGAAGAAGAGTAACACAAATGCTTGAGGGAAGGGGAGGTTATTCTCAGAAAAGGTAATTATCTAACAATTATCCAGTAGTGGTCCTTGCAGAATGGTACTCCAGCCATTAAAAGCTTCCTTCCAGCTTCCTGTTTCCTGAAGAGAAGTGAAGAACTGAACTGTGCTTTAACATGTGTGGCTATGTAAGCTTTTCAAGTAGAAAAGGTGGTATTGTCTGAGAGGACTGTCAGCTCTACTACCTTCTGATAGCGTTTCCATTCCAGGTGCCTAGTGTTGAGGAAGGAAATCATAGTTGGCATTTGCTGTTTTGAAAAATTTGGGGGGATTAATGCACAGTTGCTGAAGTAAATAGGATAGTACCACTGTGGGAGCGAGTTGCAGGTTTCCCTTTATATTCACAGCCTTTAAACTGGGTTTTGTGTGACTGCCTGGCAGAGCCCCATGTGATATGCAGCATTGCGGCTTGTTAGGACTGCATTACTGGTGTTCTGGCAGTGTTAGATTGCTGACCTGGGCCTCAAAGCAAAGCGTTTCTCCTTCCTTTTGTTGTTACCCTTCAGCTCTTGGAGTATTTTGATTGCATTGTTGGGCTTCAGGCTGTGTTTCTGAGGCAACGCTTGTTCTGGGAGATGGCTTCTCTTGTCTGTCAGACACAAGCATCAGAGAAGTCAGAAAGACGGTGAATCTCTCTTGGTGTTTTTTTTTTGTTTGTTTTGTTTTTTTCTCCCCTGACTTTGTTTGTTTTTGTACTGAGAAGATGCAAGTGTATGCAAGGATCCTAGGGTGCCTGTGGGTTGTCAGCTTGGCTAGAAGCCTGAAAGTTGAAGTCTTTCACATCTGAAAGATGTACCTTTTATAAATGGATTGCATTTCTGCCTCCCTTTCTCCTTCCTCCTCTGTTTTCTTTCACTGCTTAAGTTAGGAAAAGCTTGGTGGAGCAAAATTGAAGAAACAATGTCTCTGAAGCAGTTCAAGAATGGAGGAACCAGTGAAGAGGATGAGTAAAGAAACACTTTGACCTTCACAGATAAACTTGTTTGGTGCTCTAAAAATAGTGGCTTGCAAGAACTTCAGGGAAGGGGGGCAGGTTTGGGTGGGCATGACGCATGACTGTTGAGAGCTAATCTACAGAGAAAGGAGAAATCTATTTAAAAATGGATGACCTTAGATAAAGAACAATATATAAAAAAAAGGGATGCCAGAGATAACTAAGAAGGTAATCCCATTGGGTTTATCCAGCAGGCATTAAGAGTTGTGTGAGGTAACTGTGCTTTGTTTTCTCTTGGCTTGCTGCTGTGCTGGGGATGTGAAATACCACATTAAAGTGTCGCTGTTACTGCAGCAGAGGCTATTTTGAGGGAACAGGGAGGATGACTGTTAAGACTCAAAACTGTTCATTCTGTTGTGAAACAGCACAAAGTCTTAACACACTTCACTGGCATGTTTGCTTTTCATGTAATGCAAGTTAATATATGAGGAAAAATCCTGTTTCCTAATTAAATAGGAGAACAAGCTAAAGGAAGGAGTAGTGAGAAGAGTAAAGGATTTCAGGTTATACTTTTCTGAATCTGCAAGATCTGAATTAATGCAGAGTTTTTTTAGTTTTGTTTCTGTTTTTGCCAGGACATTCAGAAAGGTGAGGGTGGATACTGTTGCAATGAAGATGCATCCTTTCATATTAGACATTGAGTTATGTAATAAAGAAATTTCAACATAATATAGAATAAACTAATACAAGCTTAACAATATTTAAAGTCACAGTGGAAGATAGAAGAAAGGAAGCCATGCTTAGTGTGTGTTGTCTTTGTTCTGTAGCTGCTTTCTAAAATGTGCCAGTGATGCGTGGCCCTAACAAACAACTTTGCCTAGTCACTCTTTGACCAGAAAGATCTGTACTGAAAGCATCAAATGTAGAGTTGTCTTCTCAGATGGAAGGAACTTTGCCAGTGTCCCTTGTAACTGAAAGGACACTGCTGTTCCTCTGTTTTCTGCAGATAAGCGTTTATCCTCATGGCATAGCTGATCTGGGTTTCCTGTACCTGTTAAGTTTTTTGATGGAAAAGTTATGAAGACATATTGGCATTGCATCTTGCTTTGATGTTGTGCAGGAGTGAGAACTTAAATAATACCATTGGGAAGGTGTTTGGGGTGCTTACTTGCATCCTAAAGCTAGTATTCAGTGTTCGCTGGCTTGCGAACCATTTGATGCTTCTCATTCTTTGCTGCCCCTGCTGGTCTCAAGCTCTTCTGAGATTTTTGTCTTTAGCCTCTTATAGAGGATTGCAGATAACAGCGTCCTTATTCTCAAATCCAAAGTGACTGTGTGCCCAGTGGCAGTGTTTTGAGTAGAATCTGAACCAAATATGGCTGTGTACGCTGCCTCTGAGAAATGACTCTTTTTCCTCCTTCCAAACTGGTGAGATGTGATGCAGGGAAGCAGCGCAATCTGAGGCATCAATTAGTTAATGTACTGTCAAAAATCAATCTTAATTTTAAGACTTTTTTTTTTTTCCTTCTGAACAGAATTATCTGCAACCTGTGCTCTGCTCACATCAAAAGGTCTCAGACTACTGCCTTGCTCTTTGGTTTTCTTCTGCCTTGGTGTCGTAACCTGACAAAACCCTGCTGATACCCCTTGCTATGTTCTGGCAAGGCAGAGCATCAGTGACTGACTCTGTGTGAGCATCTGTTTGATACAGAAGCCATGCAGCAGGGAATTTGTTAAAGACATACAGCCATAAAAACTGATAAGTAAGCATAAATCTGAAGCATAGTATTTCTTTTGTCCTGCACTTAAAATGACCAGGTCAGAGGCTACGAGGAAGAAGGAACAAAGGTAGCTGTTAGACATTCTGCCAAAACTGGGTATGGATCTGAAAAGTCATAGTGACAGGATCTTAAACTAAAAAGCCAAACAAAACCTGAAAGTCCATTAAGAGCTAGATCAAACCTGTGCAAGTCACGGCATGAATTCCTCAGTTTGGGTTTCAAACAGCTTCTTAGATCAAGGGTTTGAGAAACTGCTTGGAATATCTATTGTTGTAGTTTTATAGTTTAGTTTTGTAGTTTTACAGTATGTTTCAAACAGGGGAGGGGGAGTAATTTTCTTTTGATTGCAGAACTAAAGGCATAGATTAAAAGCTATACTTGTAAATAGCTGGAGGCCTTAATTCCGCTCTTTAAAGCCAAGGTCTTGCCTGACTTTAGCCAGGCTTTGACTCTGCCTTGCAGAGCCTTCCTACCATTGTTCAATACCAATATCTGAAAGGGAAGAGTAAGCTCTTTCCTTCAACCAAGTGTATACTTGGTTATTGTCATCCTGCCAGAGCTGACAGCTATTTGGCTGACCAGTCTGACTTCGAAACTTAACTATTCCTGGTGCTTCCAGATAATAATGCTGTGATTTAGAATAGGTAGTCTGTAGATATTTTGCTAACTATATGTTGTTAGAAGGTTTTAAGCCTTATTCCTATGGTTTTATAAGCAATGCTAGTGTGCTGCCTTGCCAAAGAATAATATGCAACCTAGGCTTTTTGCTGGGAGAGAGGGTGGCAAACTTCATGCTCTTGTGTGGAAGATTTAAGTATGCAAAGCACATTTTTCTTAAAATAAATGGGTCATTCCTCTGTGAAATCCAGTGTAAACAGGCTTTGTAAATCAAGAGCTGAGAAGGCTGGAGGATGGCACCTAGAAAGCAGTGTTTATCTGGCTCTGTTTGATGTGTAGTGGCTATGTACCTAGTAGATGCACTGGTAATTCAGCTGTTGATTCTCTAATTGCTTAGAACTGAGACGTGAGAAACGGAAAAATGATTGTTCATCTGTCATAACCTTACTAGAAGCTTCGTAGGAATCAAACAGCTTAATTCTTGCTTCTTGGTTGACAATGTAATTTTACAGGGGTTTGTGATGTGTAAACAGCATTGATGTGAAGATAATGGCCCTTAAACAGTACCTATACAGCTAATAGGTTTGAATGGGCTTTTTTTTTTTTTAAAAACCTTTTGACAGCAGTGCCTTGTAGGCTTAGACCATGGCAAATTTCCTTGGAGCCTGTCTGCTGTAGGAGTTTAGGAGTTGTTTCTTCATAGGTTAGTGCAACATAGGTGATTGCCGAAGAAACTGAGCCTAGCAACAGACAGGTTTTAGAGAACTGGGCTAAGTTGGATTTCCAGTCTGGACAGCACAGTAAAAACAAATAAATTCAAAGCTGCTTGGAAAGTCAGCTAGAAGGTGCGGTTGATTAACTTGTCCTCGTACTTACTAATAGTGCAGATCTTTCACACTTCTTCAGGAACGCCGTCCAGAAATGGTACTCTGTTTTTTACTTCTAAACCTTATAGGCTGCGAGACAACTCCACCTGGCGTGGGAAGTAATGTCTAGACAAGGATTTAAACTATTTTTTTTTTCTTTTAAATATTTTCCCCCACACAAATTTTTCTGTAGACAGTTGAGGAGCTGACCAAGAGGAAACAAAGTCTAAATAGTTGTAATGAGTTTAAAAACTATTTGACAAAACATGTCTGGTGTTGTTTTCCATCCCTCTTTTGCTTTGACTTTCTTGAAACTTTCTGTTTATGATCAGTGTTTCGGTCCGCACCTGGCCCTTAAGTCCTCCATGTAATGTGTGCATTGTTGTGGCTTCTAATCCAATTAGTTTGCTAGCTCTCACAGTTGCTGTGTGAGAAGAGGGTGGTTCATCTGGGAGAAGGAATGCAGACAGCAATTACAAGCTAGATGTGACTGCTGGTTCGGAGTTGAAGTGACTGCAAGGACAGTAGGACAGATGGGGTTGTATCTTTGGGAATCAGCTGTCTGAAGTGCAGATTTCTGCAACGAGCAGTTTCTCTTTTTTGAGTCATCTGGTAGTTCTTGTGTGCTAAGCAAAGTGGGGAGTTTGATTTTGGTTTTTTGATGTGTTTGGGTTTTTTAAGGCGAATGATGGGCCAATGGACTTCTGAGGTTCTCAGGCACTTTAGTAGGGAAGTTCAACTGTTTTGATTTTTTTTCTGGACTTCTTTGTGTAATCTGTATTTGAGACTTATGTTTCAGGAAGAAATCGCTGGATTTAAATGTGCTTAAAAATCTTAGTAAACCTAAGTAGCCTGGTGGAAAGGTTGTGGTTATACCACACAGCATTAACCTGCTTGCTTTGGAGTGGAAATCATTCAAACATGCAAATGTGAAAGAAGGATTCTTTCTTTGACAGCTGTGGCAAGCCCTGTTTTATGGCAGAAGGACTGCGTGAAGGGTCCGGAGGTATGGTGTCAGAGTCTTCGGACAGCATCGCAGTGCGGAGCAGTGAAACACTGCCAGCAGAATGTCTGGAACAAGCCTACTGTAGTAAGTATCGACTACTGAGACTTCTTCCCACTTGTAGTTGAGGTAGCTGGTTTACATATGCTGATGAAGATTTTTCAAGTCTCCAGCTGGAGTTAAGTACTACATCTGACTGTCTTGTCTATTATGCATTAATTTGGGTGCTTGATAAAGGTTGCTTTCCAGTTCTCTGCCTTGCACAACTTGTCTGCTGACTTGTCTCATGTGACCTTTTGCACAATCACTGAGCAATGTGTGGAATGGAGCTAGTGGATTTCAGACTTATTCCTCTTTATTACAACGACTCTTTAATTCATAGAGCCTTTTCTGATTCTTAACTTGAGCAATGCCAACCTGATAGGCTTATTACAGACAAAGCTGCATGCTTCTTTAGGTCTTTCTCATAAGTTGATGTTCCACAAAGGTGCAGCATATGCTAAACTATGAAAGCTATGACAGTAAATAATGGTACATTTAGTTTCACTTTTCAAGTTGTATTTGTACTAAATATGAGTGCTACTTTATTAGGTGTAGCTGTAGTTTGTAGTATTTTTTCACAATTTTCTAGCGGGGGAAAAAGGCATTTTACTTACAGATAGATTCAGGCCAGCTTGACTATATCTGTGCTGAGATATGTTTCAGTTTGTGGAAAAGTAGGGGAAGGGAGGAATGTCAGAATGGGAGAGCACAACTAAAATGAGTGAAACTGCCTGAAAAATTTTTAGACTTCTAGTAAGAGTGAACTTTTTGAAGAGTAAGGTAAAAGAGGTTCAGAAGAAGGCTTTCTCAGGGCAACATATATTTCAAGCGAGGTGGGACTAGGTAAAATGAGCAAGTGGTAGCGTGCCTGCTTCTTCATACTGTGTTGATTTACTGAAGAAACTGGAGCTGAACATGCTTGGAATAGCCTCACTCTTTAATTAAAACCACCTTTTCCCACCTCAGATTCAGCCAGTATTTCTTCCTTAACTTCAGTACCAAATGTGTTGCTCATTCTTTGCATTGTTATTTGGACACTGAATTTACAGGTACTCTCTGACTCTAACTCCCTACTTCTGTCTCCAGAACAGTATCCCCTGTGACTTGTGTAAGGAACTTGTGACAGTGGTTGGCAAGGTTTTGAAGGATAATGGCACCGAGGTAAGCAGAGCTCCCTTTCTCCTTGCCTGAAGGCACTACTTGATTTCATTGTCTTAACAAGATCACAAGGTGAGGGTGTGGAAGAGTAGTCTGGCTGATGTTTTCCCAACCTCAGCAGCAAATGTTGAAAGGGGCCAGCGTACAGGGAAAGGCTTTTAAGCAACCTCTTCTGGTTTAGAGATCAGTAAATTCTAGAGCCTGTCAATGCTCTGACACATCCCTGATCGACTCTTGATGCTTAATAAAATTGTTCCTGTGTCAGTGGGCCATCAATCTTAAAAGGTGGGATACTGCAGTCTCCAGCAGTGAATGATTACACCAAGTGGACTTTATTTTGGTTGTGGGCGCTTCTTCCTTTTTGTGAACCTGGGAGTATTTTGTATAAATCAATCACTGTCCCATTAGTCCATAACTTCACTTCCTCATAAATGTGAATGTTCTGTACTTGTAAGACTGTGTTGTGCAGGCCTTGCAAAGCAGCATTTCGTGTTTTTACTTTGGTAGGGTCTCATCAAAGGTGCAGGACTGGGGGAAAATAAACCTGTAGTGTAAAACTTCATTCTAGTTTTGCTTGCCAACTGCCTGGACCTACCTGAGTCCAAGGGGCTTTTTTTAGGCTCTGTGTCCTGCATTTTGGGAATGGAAAGAGCGTCTATCTATCTATATGTATATATAAAAAAAAAAATTTGGTAGTCTATAGCCCACCTCATCTTTTATAGGATGAGATCCGCTCTTACTTGGAAAAGACATGCGAGTTTCTTCCTGACCAAGGCCTGGTCTCTGAGTGCAAAGAAATTGTGGATTCCTACCTACCAGTTATCATGGATATGATCAAAGAAGAACTAGTAAGTAGATAACAATTTACAACTGTTGGAATTAAAAATCGTGCTCCTGTTGATGCCTGAATTTCTCTTCTATATAAGATTATGCATATGATCCTTTCATCCTGCATGGATCAGTGGTGTTGCAATTAATAGTGTAAATTTGAAGACTGCTTCCTTGCTGTGAAACATTTTCCCTTCTTACCATGTTTCAGCTGAATGATTCTCTACTCTGAACTTTGTATAAGAGTGCCATCAGTCTAGAGCTTTATGTGTGTATCTTGTCTCCCCTAGGATAAACCCGAAGTTGTATGTAGTGCCCTCGCACTGTGCCAGTCCCTTCAGAAGCACCTTGCAGCAGTGAAACTTCAGAAACAACTCCAGACCAATAAGATACCAGAGCTGGACTTCTCTGAGCTGGCATCCCCGTTCATGGCTAACGTGCCTCTTCTCCTTTACCCTCAGGACAAACCCAAGCAGAAGTCTAAGGTAAGGGTGCAGTGCTGTTCCAGCGCACTAGAGAAGTGTGTGTGTTGCTCCAGAGCTTCAGCGCTCCTTTGCGTAAGAACTTACGGATGATTCTTGGTAAGGGGTTGTTGTACTGGGTACAGGTTAAGCTGATGTGCTTCACCTGGGTGACTGTCTCCCATTGAATTTTGTGCTGCCACATACAGGTAACTACCTTTTTCCATAACCTGTGGGTTTAAAGCGAAGTAAGGTGATAGCTGCAGCCCCTGTGGACCGTATGTATAATTTCGGATTAACAACCACAGTCTATAAAGACAAGTCTTGCGCTGGGCTGTTCCCATCCAGGACTGTAGTAGTCAAGCAGGTCTTACTGGAAACAATTTCTTCTGAGAGCAAGTTTGGCACTAGCCAAAGGAAGACGAAGAATTCTCCCACATTCTGAGTAATCTGCTACCTGTGCCCTTCAGGGGAAGCTTTTGTCTCTGAATCCAGAGGTGACAGGCTGGATCAGGAAAGAACAAATAAGAGGACAAAGGGGAGTAGATGAGGCAATGAACTCTTGAGTAGAGGCCTGAGTCTTGATAGCCAGCCTAGATATGGGAGTTAAACAGTTTGGTGGGCGGAGAACAAGCTGCTGTGGGTGGAGTGGGCAAGATCTATGCCAAATTTAGAAACCTTCCCACTGTGGTCTGTCACAAAACCAACAGATTTTGGAGATTGAGTATCTTAACAGTTATCTCTGTTTCAGAGCCAAGTAGGTACCTAATCTCCATCTAGTGGTTGGTGCATATACCAGCAGTAGCTTGTCTACTCGTATTAGCTCAGGCTTTTGAGTATTTTATAGGATATTTAGTAAGGTTTGTATCTAGTTTAAAATAGCTTTTAAAACTTGGTAGTAATGGAAGTTTCTAAAATGTGTTATGTGAAGATACATCAACTTGGGTTTCCTTTCACTCTCTGCCCAGGGAAGTGGGGATGTATGCCAAGACTGCATTCAGCTGGTTACTGATGTTCAGGAAGCTGTGAGGACAAACTCATCTTTTGTAAAGTCTTTGGTTGCTCATGCCAAGGAGGAGTGTGACCGTTTGGGACCTGGAATGTCTGATATGGTAAGCTATCTCTTTTGTTTAAAAATATGTTCCTGTATGCAAACATAAAATAGTTTGTTCAGTTCCTTAATCCTCTCAGTGTAATCTGTAGTTAATAAAATAAAGGGGAGTGTAATGCGTAAGAGGTGTTACACAGTATAACAATAGCAACTCAACACTGAAATCATAAACTTTCTGGTCAAGCACGTTGGGTGGGGTGGTCTGTATGGGACTGGGGAGGAGGAAGAAGTCTCAAGAGTGCTGCTAGCCCTTAAAGGCCTTTTCCATAAAAATGATCTGGCAGGGTAATGTGGCCTTATCAGGGAGGGGGAGTGCTTTTGCCCTGAGAGGAAGAGAAGGACTCATCAGATAAGCAGCTGTGTGTGCAGTGATTGTGTAACCTGAAATGCCAGCTTACATTTGGGACAAGCTCTGAAAGACAACAGAATTGTTATTAAGTAGAGCAGGTAAATTAATACCTTGAGATGTATTGGAAAATTCTAGATTAACTCTACAGCTTAAATGGTTTGATATTTACAAGACTTTCTTTTCCCACTTCTTGCAGTGCAAGAACTATATCTCGGAATATTCCGACTTGGCTATCCAAATGATGATGCACATGGTAAGATCAGTAGAACATAATATTTGCTCTCAGCTAATTTTTCTGCTTTGTGTAGCTAATTTATTTGGAAACAGGAAACGCTTGCTGCAGTAAAAGTCTGGGGAGAGCCCTTGCTCTGCAAATCTTTGAACTTGACATTTAATTTGATAGTAACCTCAGTTTCAGAATGCGTTCTTTAGCACTTTCCTTTGTCTTTCACAACCGCTTCAGTGGTGCAAAAGGCATTTTAACCCTTTGAAATACAGAATGTGCATTACGTATGTTCCTTTAGACTTATCTCAGTCCTGTACTTACACCATTCTCCACACCCCCCCCCACCCCCCCATACTGTGTTAAGCATATTAGAGTTGGTCTCTGTCACAGTATTGCAAAATTAATTCAAGTGTTAGAGGTAATGTATCTATTTGAAGCAAGACTAAACCTCCTTCTTCTGGAATTGCTATCTTGAGAGTCCTGCTCTCTGGGCTCTTGGTAGGATCCATGGAAAGTACCACACCAGCTCTGGTCTTCTGCAGCAACATACGACATATTTTTATCTCTAACCACCTCCATAGCACCTCTTTATCCAGAGATCTCAAAGCCTTTTTTTTTTTTTTAAAAAAAAAAAAAAGCTTTTGCAGTGCCTAGATGCCACAAGTAACACAACAAATTATAGGTGGATTTATGAATAGTGTACGTGGCTTCCTTGAACCTGAATTTGGCAACACAGTGGCCTCTCTTTGTTTCCAGTTGCTAGAGGTTACTTAGAAGCTCATACTGATTCTTAAGTATTGGCAAGGGGGAAGCAAATCTTTGTTCCAGCAACAGTTAGTTTCTCATTTTAAGCATTGCAATGTAGTGTGCTGTTAATAGCTGAAATTGGAATATGACCACACCTTGCATCCTGCTGAGTGTTGTTCAGACTCTTTGGAGGTAGTCTTGCCCAGGATGCTTTAATACCTCTAAATGAATAATGCTGGTGAGCGCTGTGCAATTAAATGTGAGTTGCTGTAGCAATGCTGAGGATCTTTGGGATGGGGACTATGTCATATTCCATCATCTTCATGGAAAGCGTATATGCAGTTCCAAGTGCTTGACGTTTTTTTTCTCTCTCAACTGTTATCTTTAATTTCTTCCTTCTTCCTCTGTCTCCAATCTCCCCTGTCAACAGAAGGATCAGGTAGGTGAGCAATGTGCCTGTGGTGATAGCCTGCTTGTAGTTCACTACTTGCTCTATTAGCTGTGTACATGGTGTGGTTGTACTCAGTATTGACAGATACAAGGGATATTTATGTGATTAAACCTGAGAAAGACTACAGGCTTCATCCAGTGAATCAGTCCTACTTCCAGCTCCAGATTACCAGTTTCTGCTGCTAAGATTTCAGCTTGATTACGCTTTGGCAAGTGGAGCAGAAAACGTGCTCACTTTCACACAAGAAGGATTAGATGTAGAAAAAGCATGCCGGTGGCTTCTGTCAGCTTCTGGTTTAAAGTCTGGGCTCAAAAGGGCTTGAGCGAAGCTGTCCCCAAGTCTTTTCTTGGTAGTACTTTAAATCCAGGACAATGGTATAGATGTTTGGAGTATATGAACTGAAAAGATGATGCAGGAGGCCTTTAGGCTCCTGCTTCCTAGAGCTGTTTGGGCTTTTAATTTAACCAGTACTGGGAGACCTTGTGTCTGTCATCTCTCTGTGAGAGAACACGTGTGTATGTGGGTGTTGCTGTAACATTAATATCTGGAAATGCTTCTTACAATGCATGAACCAAAGGGCTTGACTTAAAGGTACTGCCTGGAGTAGTCTGAAGCAGCACTGTATCGTTGAGATACTGCTTTTGCCTGTGCATGAGGTTGTGGCATGATGTATTAACTGTTGTAAAGCCTCTGCTGTAAGAAGCTTGATGCCCTGGTGATGGGGAGGGGGTATGATCTTCTAATTACCCATAGGACCGAAGGTAACTTTTTTTTGGCTTAAGTAGACTTTAGGTGGGAAAATTCAAGTTTTGTGTATTACTGTGTGTGGGTATAGTGTGGCCTCCTTAGAGCAGTGCGCCTCACGTCCAGCACTTATTTTTGCATTTAGTACACTTCTGAAAACTTGGAAAGCCTTTTTAAAGGCATTGTTTGTTTGCTGTTTTCCCTCTTACTGTGGAAAAAAAACCCTTGAAATCCAGTTACTGCAGATACTTGTAAAAAAGGGTTAGGCTTAGGTTTTAACATGGTTAACTTTTGTTTCTTATAGGCTGTGTTAAGTAACGCGGGAATCTGTTTCTGTTTGCAAAATGTGATGTTACTGGATGCTTTAAAGAAGGTAGCTTGTGGATGAGAAAAGGAGTCTTTTCTTCTAGGCATTTCTTTCAGCTTTTGGGTGAACTCTGAAGTCAGGATAACTAGCCTCTTCTGTGATTACGTAAAGCTTTTGTGGGAGCAGCTTTGTGGATGCAGGGGCCTAATGTGATGCCGGTGGCCTGTTTTGGTGTTGGTAGCTCTTAAGTCAACTCCTTTGAAGGGCTTGCATAGCTCACGGTAAATGGGTTTTTAAATGGATGTGGTCTAACCTCTTCCTCTTTTAAAGGAACTTCTAAATTTCATCTGGTAGTTGTCCTGCCTATAACCGTATCAAATGCTTTGGCAATACTTGGAGTAGAAGTAGTCGTGAAACTTAGCTGTGTCGGAGCCTTTTAAAACTTTGCTCTCTCTGCCTGCTCACAGGCTGCATAGAAAGGGTAGAGTCTTCTAGACTTCTAAAAATTGCTTATACATCTCTTTCCAGCAACCAAAGGACATTTGTGCCATGGTTGGGTTCTGTCCTTCTGTGAAATCTGTTCCCCTTCAGACTTTGGTGCCAGCTCAAGTGGTTCATGAAGTGAAAATGGAAACGGTGGAGGTAAGATGGACTTTTTGTACTCAACAGCTTTGCCTTCCCTTTTGCTTTAGTGTAATGAACTAAGTGATATGGAAAAATAAGAGCTTTTATGCATAGAATAATCCAAGTCTCCCTGCATGTAAATTCCTGCCCTCTTCTTGTTTCTGGTGTTCATCCGTGAAGTAGGAGAGCTGACTGATTTGTGAGTAATAGCAGAGCCTACGCTAAACCGAAGCTATAAGGTAATACTTCAGAATTGAAATGGGAATTCTTGTTCTGACAGTAGAATATATCAGCCATTCTAAATGACACCTCAAATGTTAAAAGGCAAATTGCTGAATTTGAGTTCCACTCTACATTTGGAGTTACACTTCGATCCCTCTTAAAAATGTGACAGCACTCTGTGTATGCAGATGAGTGATGAGAGTCAGAATGCTGAAGCTCTGAGTTTGGAGAAGCACCTTGGCTTCCCATGGCCTTTGGGTAAGACATGGGCAGAGGTTTTTTGAAAAGGAAAGCAACTTTTGAGGACAGTTAACTTCTGATTAACAGGCTCCAAACAATTTCCCTCAATTTCTAGATTTCTTTTGTCAACAGGAGGATGCTCTCAATTCTGGTAAATCAGGAATTTAGTCCTCAATTAGTGTATCTTAAAAAAAAAACAAAAAAAACAAACAACTTCATATTTCCCCTGACTCAGTCACTGTGGGGCTGCTTATTTCTAAATGTCTACTAGATTCAACTCCTCTTGGGATAGTAGTCTTTATTAGTCATGCAAAATGACTGTTCATTCAAAAAGGCTTTATACTGAGACCTTTGAGGTTCGTTTTGGGTTCTGCATGACTTTCTGAATTCAGCTCAAACTGGCCAGCTAGGTAAATGAATTGGTGTGCTGCACTTGAATGGAAATGCTGTTAGACTGATCTTTTTACATATTGTCCCTGTCAAATGCGGTCAAGTGCTGATTTATTGTTTTGTATGTTTCTTCTGTTGTGTACTCAGAAAACCTCAGTTCAAGAGAAAACTTTTTCCTTGTGTGAAATATGTGAGACTATGGTGAAAGAAGTGACTGGCCTCTTGGAGAGCAACAAGACAGAGGTGTGTAAGTGGTGGAAGTGGTACCTCTTCCTAGGCTTTGGCTAAAGTGGGGCTGTATTGGAGGAGGAAGGAAAGTTCATTTTATTGTCTGTTTTCATGAAAGCAAGAATTCCATCATGGGTGGGACAGAACAAAAAAACCATATACTTATGAATTGAGTCAGATTTCTGTTCCTCATTTGCCACGCATCCTTCATTGCGCTTCAGGAGGAGATTGTACATGAAATGGAGGTAATCTGCTACCTGTTCCCAGCAAGTGTCAAAGACCAGTGTAAGGACTTCATAGACGTCTACGGCCAGGCTTTGATCGACATGCTCTTGGAGGCAACAAATCCAGAAGCCGTGTGTGTTATGCTGAAATGCTGTGCAGCCAACAAGCCTCCGCAGCAGCCAGGTTGGTAATGAGGAGTCGGTGGTTACAAAATGACCTAGTTCTTACCTACGATTGTATTTCTTTTGAGGACACGTGCTTTATTACTCTGCTGATGCTGCCTTCTTTCTTTTATTTGGGGGGAACTACCTAAGCACTGATGTTTTGAGTTTTTTACCTTCTCAGTTTTAGTGAAACCTGCAGGTGGCTTCTGTGATATCTGCAAGATGGTGGTAGCTTACGCAGACAAAGAACTAGAGAAGAATGCCACGACAGCTGAAATTGAAGCTTTGCTGGAAAAAGTCTGTCACTTCCTGCCGGAGTCCGTCAGTGATCAGGTAAAGCGCTTGTGCAGGGGGCAGGCTAAACAGCAATGGTCTTGTTGATGGTTGGGAACTGTCCTTGTTGATTCGTTGGGTTTACAGAGTTCTACAGTGACAATTACGCTTACCTCATTTTTCTGAGTGTTTCACTTGATATTCTGTCTACATGCTAATTTTAGGTCCGTCTCTCAAGTGTCTCTACTTCTGCTATAAATGTCCAGGTACTTATAATAGTGGTCTCTGTGTTTGGCTGACTGCCTCGGTCTCTGGCTGGAGACAAACTGTCCACAGGTGCAGCTGGGACTTGCTTCTTGTGTTCAGCAACCTGATCCTTCCTAGGTTTTTCCCTTTAGTTAGCACCAAAGCGTAGCAGCTTCTCATGAGGAGTAGAGCAAAAAAGGGAGCAGACTTGATCTGAGGCAAATGATCACATAGGCCTTGCCTTCCACTCAAAACAAGGCAGATAGAGATGGACAGAAGGACAAAACATCTTGCAGAGTATTTGAAAAAAAACCCTAGAGAGCAGCATCTCTTGGTGTTTTTTTTATAAGAGTGGTCAGTCTTCCTCTGCTAGAGGCTGAAATGAGTTTGGGGTGCAGGGGGATTAGGTTTTTGGACTCCCCATCCTTGGGGGTTGGCAGCCCTTTGAATAGATGGAGACTTTTAAGGGCCTGAATTGATGGGCTGGACTGTACTAATTTGCAGTCAGTAAAGGTTTGCCTGGAAATCCTCTGAGAACAGTGGGTGGGAACAGCTGAAGGGTTTTTTTTCCTCAACACTGATCCTGTTCAGGGGATTAACAAAGTAATTGGAAGCAGGCTGGCAGAATTTCAGTCAGACAGCAAAAAGCAACACCTGTTAGGCCACTGCTATCAAGATATACCTGGAAATCTTATTAGGTGGCTGCTGAGTGTCAGCAAGTGGCAACCGCTTGTAAGTTTGCTAGGCATACAATACACAGGCTTAGAGCAGCTAGGAAACAGCTATTCCTGCTAACTGCTGTGAGGCTGTTTAATAGCTGTGGTTCGCTTATTAATCGGCGCCGTTAATCTCTGCTGAGAACGCCAACGTCTTTCTGAGCTTTGGAGGTGGCCTCTCCACTAGAGGGCTGACTGTTCTCGATGGGAAGCATTTGTGCTGCTGCCTGATCTGAAGCAAATAGTAACTACTTGGGCTAAAAGTGCTTAAGAGTTGTTACTACATCCCTGCCGTCCTGTTCAGGATGTTTTGTCTCCAGCTTGTTCGGTGTGCTTTCTTTCCTCTTGAGACAGCAGCGATCTCCACGATTAGAGACTAAGCTTTGCAAATCAAAGCTTGTCCTGCTTGGTTCTTTTCCCAAAGTCTGTCCTGTCTGTTCTCTTCCTTTTGACCCCTTACTCATCATAACCTGTCTGCAGATAGCTGTAGGCAGGTATGAGCTAGCAAAAAGTGATGTAGTTGTGTGAGTAGTGCGGTGTTAAGTCCTTTTTGATCTGCAGAGCTCAAGCGTCTGGTTTATCAGTTGGGAGTATGTTATTTGGGGAGTTCGGAGTAGTGTACAGGCCTGCCTGCTGAAGACCATGTCTTCCTCTTCTTTTGAAGGCTTTAACAGGAGAATCTCTCAACCTGTGTTTTGTTACAGTGTGTTCAGTTTGTGGAACAGTATGAACCCATTGTCGTGCAACTCTTGGCAGAGGTGATGGATCCCACTTTTGTTTGCACTGTGAGTATTGCATTTTATTCTATTGAGTCTGGGCTCTGATACAGTTCTGCCTGCTCTTCTGTATGCCTTTCAGTGCCGAGCATGCAGAAACTCTGCTGGAATAAAAATCAGCACGCTGAATGCTTGGAGCAAATGTGATTGTGCAAGGCCTTGGGCTTACTGAATGGACAGCTGTCTGACTGCCAGCCTTGTGCAAGGAAGGATAGAAGACAATAGCTGCCAGTGGTTATCCGCTGTTGAGGTTCACAAACAAGGTGTAGTGTGCCCTGAATGCGATGAAAGGAAGTTAAATGACCTTTCTTGAAAAAAGCCTCTTTCTACAAGCTCTGTTTCTTGAAACTTAATATGAAGAAGCAGTTTTGGTAACTTAATTCTCCCTCGTGTCAGATTACTGCTTCACATCTGCTCATTCAGCTGCGAGCGTGACTGCAGTTGTCAGCTGAGCATGGTACTGTGGGAGCTCCTGAAGCTACCTGGGTGCTCCTTCCACGCTCGGTCAGGTGGAAGCTTGGGCGTAAGGCTGGAATTGAGATCTCTTGGGGCAAATAGAAAGATGCTGACTCTGCTGCTGTTCTTTTCACAGAAACTTGGAGTCTGTGGATCAGCTAAACAGCCTCTCCTGGGGGATGATGCTTGTGTCTGGGGTCCAGGTTACTGGTGTAAGAACATGGAGACTGCTGCTCAGTGCAACGTACGTAAAGCCGGATTCTGCCTCAAGCTTTCTGTTGGTCTTCGATAGCTCCTTATAAACTACTTTTCTGGCTTCTGTACCAGATTTTCAAGTGGATGTATTCCAGTTTCAGGAAGCCAAAGGGTTCTAGCTAGAGGTGGTTAGGTTTGTTAGAGAGTCTTCCATAACCCGTAGTTTGCTTAAAGCAGATTGTTTCCTCTCCCCTTCATTCTATCCTATCCCCCACCTGTCTGCTAGCATTTCAAAATCTATAGTAAGGTATAACGTGAGCTTTATAATTTAGTCTGTGTTCCTGCAGCTGACAGACCAGGTCGCAACCTCTCAGAAGCTCTAAAAATTGGCTTCCAGTATTGCCGTGGACTGTTGCTTTCTTTGCCAGGCCTCAATGGCTAAGGGTCATCAGCCTTTTTTCCTGAAACTTCTGGGTGTGGATGAGGGTATTATTTATTCTAGTCCTCTTTGGAATCACTTATTCTAAGAAAAACAAATTTGCTCCCAAGATCTTGGCTCAGAATAAGGCATTGACTTGTATGTGTAGATGCACGCTTGTTTGCAAACAGCCTTTTTTCCACTAATGTACGGTATTTCTTTCCCTTTAGGCCGTTGATCACTGCAAACGTCATGTGTGGAACTAGAAGAAGAATTTCCAGTTCTGAAAGCTTGCTGTGGCTCTTAAAAATGTGGGCCGAGGTTGGCAGAGAGCTGTATCTCAACTGTCCCTCCTCTCTGCCTCATTAACAATTTGACCTTCAAGTTCCTTTATTGTAACTCTTCTGTAGCAGTGCTGCTGTTGAAGGATCAGATCTTCATTGTTGACTTAACAGAGATATTTCTGATTGTACAGTTTAACTCATTATGCTCCTAAAAATAGTCAGTGTGTTGTAGATTTTTAATTGGTAGACTGAAGTGTTTTTTAGGTGCTGGGAAGAATGGCAGAGAAGGTGAAATGAGACCAGGCTTATTATCTTTTAATTTAAAAAAAGAACAAGATAGCGACTAAACTTTCAAATGTCTTTCTGTCGTTGGCATTGGGAAGATTACATGCTTTGCATTTTTAACATCTGCCTGGAATATTAATTTTCTGCGTAACAGTAGGGGAACTCTAAGGGATAATGTTGAATGTGGGAATCCCTTTGGCTGGAATTTTCAAAGCTCTGCTGGTGCAGAGGAGGGGATGTTGTGTACCCAGCTCATTTTCAAAGGAACTGGTACCTAAAAAGATGCGTTTGAGTGACCGTGCTTTTGCATTTGAGTGACCACACTTACGGCTCGTGGTGTTTATCCCTCCCTCAACCTTTGATCATGTCTTTTTTTATTTCCTTGGACTCCTTGGTCTAAGCATGGGTGTTCTACTGTCGAGCCTTGTATAGTGGGATTTTGGTCTTTTGACGCATGCTGACGTACTTAAGGAATGGCTCTTTT
>VXBL01009159.1:664337-688688 GCA_013400195.1 Aramus guarauna | reverse complement strand
GGGGGGTTTCTTCTCTGGAAAAGGCGGTTTGGGTATGATGACTCCGGTGTGGCCGGGGAGGAAGGACGACAGACAGGGTACCCAAAGCCATAGACAGTGTATTTCTGAGTCCCGTAACAGACCGTGCCCGACACTCTCCACAAGGTTACGACTGGAAACAAACCCCCCAAACGAACAGACCCGAAAGCAAGAGCGAAGGGGAAAGAAAAGGGCATAAAAGACACGCACGAGCACTCCACATCCAGAAGCCCCAGTTATTGTCAGTCTCTCTCTTTTTTTTCGACATCGCAACATGTTTTGGTAAAGCCAGCAAAATGGAGAAATGTCTTCGGTTTTTGTTTTGTGGTTTGTTTGTTTTTTGGTCTTTCCTTGCCGGAAAGGTGCCGTTAAATGCCAAAGGGATTTGGCCTCTCCCCACGCTGCCCCGGCGCTGCCCGTGCCCGTGGTCGAGGTGTGACGGCTGCTTGTCCCCAGCGTGTGCCTTGGGGATGCTGTGGTGGGACATCATCCACGCCTTCGCTTCACCGTGCCTTCACCCCCCTGTCCAGCCTGGACTCATTGGATTCGTTTCGCTTTTTTTCTTTTAAAAAAAAAAAAAAAAAAACCCAAACTTTTTTTTTTTTAATAAGAAAAATAAAAAAAAAATTTAATGCTTTCATGGATAAATGACAGGTGAGTAAAAGCAAACCGGTCCTGAGAGCCCTTTCCCGGGGCCAAGCTCTCCAAAGCTGCTGGAGCAAACCGCACCGGTGGGCCTGGACTCCTGCTGCAGGGGAACGGGGAGCCGAGCGCCGGTCTCGGGGTGCTCCTGGCCCCCGCCACGGTCCCCCTGGTCCGTGCTTGGTCCCCGCCGGCCCCGGCTTGCCTAGAGGAGCACCACGACCACCACCACCGCCGCTCGTCATAACTCGGTGATCTCCAGCGGGCTCTCCATGATCACCTCCCGCATCTTATGCAGGGGGGTGGACTTGGCCGACTCGGTGCGGGCGTTGTGGTCGCTGTAGCCCCCGCAGTCGGCGGTCAGAGTTTCCAGCGAGCGACCCAGCACTTTCTGGTCATCCTCGGGCAGGCTGTTGAGGTCGGAGGCGAGCAGCGTGCCCGTGCTGCCGTGCACCACGTGGATGCCATCGGGACCTTTCAGCTCCACCGGCTGCTTGTGTCGGAAGCGGAGGCTGCCCTGGCCGGGGCTGCGCTCCTCCTCCTCCTCCAGCTCCTTCTGGATCAGCTGCAAAAGGTCCACAGAGCGGGGGAATCACCACCGCGGCCAGAGCAGATCCTGCCGGGACCCTCCTCTTCTGAAGCAACCTCAGAGCGTGGCCATGAGGATCACCAGCACGATGCTGAGCTTCAGCCGGAGCGCTCGTTCGTCGGGGGGGTGCCCCCGGGTGGTGCGTCTGGCAGCAGCCCCCACAGCGGCCCAGGAGGAGTTTGGACCACTCGGGCTGGGATTTGGGGTTGTATGGGGGTGGGGGTGGGGAGGCAGACAAGGAAAGGAGTCGGGAGGGGACTAGAGGGGGATAAGGCCGAGGAGGGATAGGTGTCTCCCACCCCACTGCTCTCCTCCGCTCTGTCTGCCCCACGTTTTGCCCCCCATGAAGAGGGGGAAGGCTGCGGGAGAAGTTGCTTCTCCCCACACCAACCCTCCTGCACCAAAACCCTCTGTCTCAGCCTTTTTGCCTCAAAAACCTGCTGGCTTGCTAAGCTGAGAGGAACAGAGGGGAGGGAAGATGCCCCCAAACGGGACATCTGCTGCGGGGGACATCAAGCTGCAGGGACCCGCAGCTTCTTGGCCAGCCCCGGCGGAGCGGCTGCACCTTTGCGGGGAGATGGGGACGTGACGAACAGAGCACAAAGAAGGTGGGAGAGACCAAAGGAGAGGGTGGAAAACCAGAATCTGGCTCATTTTGGCCAAGCAGGGAATGGGGGGGACCACTAGGCGACAGGGACGGCGGCCGTGGAGAGTGACCGCAGCCTGAGGGGCCGGGAAGACACACTGCATCCCAGAGGGCACGGCAAGCATCTCCCCACGCCCACGCACACCCCGTCTACCTCTGAGACCGAGGAGCGGTCACCCTGGCTGGCGGTGGCCTTATGCACCATCCGCTGGGCAAAGAGCTTTTTCAAGCGCATGTAATCATCCAGGACCACCTTCAAGAGAGAGCCCTGGGCGGAGGGGGAGAGGTGATGGGTTACCCAAGGGAGATGGGTTTAGTTGGAGGGAGGCTGGCCTCATCCCAGCGTTTTTTGGGAGCGATATCACCCTCCGGCACCCCAGCCGTGAACCTGGAAGCCTGCGTGGTAGGAGAGAAGACCCCTTGGTGGAAGATGACCGCGCTCATCACTCACCTTGATGGGTCCCTCCCGCATGATCTGCCCCAGCTTGGCAATGTTGTCGTACTCCTGGATGGCTGCCCGCAGGTAGCGGTCGTCCTCGGGCTTGGCCGCGGAGGGCTCCCTCCCGAAGGTCCCCTGCGGAAGAGGAGAGAGGCTGCGGCGGCGGCGCGGGCGTCGGGGAGGAGGTCTCTCGGCAGGGGCCGTGGCTCACGTGGGTGCGGGCAGGGCTGTTCCAGAGGTCGGTGATCTCGCTCAGGTTCTCCGGCAGGTCATCCTCGTGCTCCGCCTGCGCCGCCAGCTCCATGTTCCGGCAGAAGGGGTCCAGCCACACCGGGTTGGCCCTGCCCCGGGGGAGAGGAGCAGCCCTCAGCGCAAGGAAAGAGCAGCTGCGAATCCGGCAGCATCCCTAACCCCACCCAGAGCCGGGATGCTGAGGCTGCACCGCCTCCTCCTGCCCTGTGCCGGCACGAAATTGGCTGCTCTGAATCCAGATGTGTGGTGGTACCTGCCCGTCACCTCCGCTTACCCCAAGTATTGGCGGAGATGGAGTCACAGGAGAAAGCACAAGGTCTTTTGGCTTCGACTGCCCTCGGAGGCAAGCACGTGTGCCAGGGCCAGAGCGATGCCCTGCACGGCATGCCCGGCTGCGACCCTCCGCAGAGCACAGAGCCGTCACATCTCCACCTCCTGCGCACCCCTGGCTCCAAAACCCAGGCACCCCTCTCTTGGGAGCTGCCCGTTGTCCCACAAGGTAGCGAACCGGGGAGGGGAGGGCAGGGGAGAACTCACCCATCGAAGGAATACTTGTTGGTGTTTGGCATGTCCATGATGTCCATGAAGCCTCTGTTACCTGCAAAAGGCAGGGGCAGGGGTTACAGGGCGGCCCGCCGGTGGGCTGAGCAGCAACCCAGCCTGGCTGCGGGCATGGGGTGGCACTTCTTTATCGGGGAGGGGAACTCGGTGACCGAAAAGGCACCGGTGACTTGAGAAACACACTGGGCATGGGGCTGATAACGCGGAGCCTGGATGCTGAGACAAGCCTCCCACCATTGCACCTCGCTGGGCAGGATCGCTTGCAATGTACAGCCCGCTAACATCCCCCCTCCGTATCTCCCCGTGTACCCCCTCCGTGCTGTCCATGCACCCTGCCTTCTCACCCAGCTGGAAAACCCCAAACACTGCTCACCGGTGGAGCCAGCCACTATGGCTTTCAATTTCCTTTTGTGTCTGCGAAAGAAATACAGCAAATGAGGGAAGGAAATAAGGAAGACGCTCGAAAGGAAAGGGGGACACAGATTCACAATAACCCTGCAAACAGCTCCCGTATCTATAAGGACAGTGAGCTTGGCGGGGAGAGGCGATACCATTGAAACAATGCTATTTTGGGGGCGGAGGGGCAGTATCTGAGCCCAGGCTGAGCCCCACCGCAGTTGGCTGTGGGATGCTGATGCCCTCCGTTGCTTGCTGGCACTGCCACGCGGGTCCCCTGGCCCGTGGGGACACGGTGGCCAGCAAGGCAGAGCCCGAGCGTTACTCACACTGTCCGGTAGTACCAGTTCATGAGGATGAAGAGCATGGCAGCCAGGAAGAGCAGGACGGCCAGCACGATGATTGCCATCTGGGAGAGACAGAGGGGTAGCGACAACCTCTAGCACTGAGTCAGCAGCCGGCGGTGGACACCCATCCGAAATTATTTGGGTGAAACATCTCTCCAGGCCACGGAGGGCCATGGAGGATGGGAAGGGACATCACCCCACCTGCAAGCAGCGGCCATCTCCAGCCCCAGCTGGGCCCTTACCTGCAGAGCCGAGAGGTCATCTGGGGCCCGGGCGGTGATGGCGGGCTGCACGTCCAGCACATTGTAGTTCCTGAAGAGGTTCCTCAGCTGCTCCTTGTTCTCATCTATCATCTGAATCACCCTGGGAAGAGAAGGGGTGTTTGGGCATCCTGACGCTAATGAGGCTCCCCAAGGACTCAATGGGCCAGACGCTGGGCTGGGTGATGGGCCAGGTGGCATACCGCTCCACGTCCAGGATGCGGTTGGTCTCCTTGTTCACCACATGGATCAGCAGCTCTGTCTGCGCAAAGTTCACCCGACCTTTCTTGTCAACGTGGAACTGGGGAGAGACAGCAAGGTCTGCAGTGTGGAAGAGGTGTCTCCTCCCGGGGCATCACCCGAGCGTCTCCGAGCAAGGCATCCTCCAGTCTGGCATGGGGTCGGTCTGGACCTCTTCAATACACCCCACTCTGTGGTGTATCCACCACCTTTAGAGCTCAGGGGTGTCTATGGTTTGTGCAGATGGGGCACCCTTTAAGGAGACCTCCCAAGCAGCATGTGGAAGGCTACCTACCCCTCGAAGCCACCTCAAAGGTGTATGGTTACCTGCACGTCATCCGTGTTGACAATGGCACCCGTGATGTTGGAGAGCAGGCTGATGAACTCCTCCTCAAACTGCCTGACCTTGTCTGGGATCTCATTGATGATGATTTTGACGCGCTGGTCATCCCGCAGGATGTAAATCCCCACAATGGCTGTGTCATTGTGGCCCACCAGGTCAGAAGCCATGATGTCCACTACGAAGTAGCCAGGGTTGTAGGCAGTGAAGAGGTCGAAGGTTCGCAGGATCCCATCAAGCGTTCCTAGGGGAAGGACGGTCACAAGCCCAGGATTATTGACCCTGGCCATGGGTACATCTTTGGCCATGGCATCATACTCCTGCAGCATGCAGGTTACACACCGATGCTGAAGATGTTGGCCACCTCCTCCGAGTCATTGGAGTGCTGCTTGATGTAGCGGATGCCCAAGATGTTGTACAGGACCAGGCTGTTATTGCCCACGTCGGCATCCACTGCGACCACCCTAATCAGCTCTGATCCCACCTTGGCGTCAGTGGCAACCCCTTTGAGAGAGAAATGGGACAGAGACCTGGGGCTGGGCTGGCTCTTGCAATCCCTCCCCCCAGCGGGATTTTCCTCAGAGCATCTCCGGCTCCGGGTAGCCCCAGCCGCCGACACCACTTACCCGCCGTGTACTCTGACTTGGTGAACTGGGGGGACTGATCATTGATGTCGTCCAGGAAGATCCGCACCTCCTGAAGGGTCAGGTCCCCACTGAGGTCCCAGGGCTGGGCTCTGCCCGCCCGCTGGCCCCGGGGAGGGGACCAGTTCCTCTGGCTGGATGCTTTGACAATGATGGAGTAGTACGGCTCCTTCTCCCGGTCCAGGTCTCGCAAGACCTGCAGCTTGCCCTCCCGGCTCAGCTGGAAGTTGCTTTCTCGGTTCCCAGCTGGGTGCAGAAAGGGGACCCCAATGAGTCCCCTTTGGGCTTGGCACTTCTGAAATGCCACCGTGCCTGTTTCCAGGGTAGTAAGGCAGCGAGGAGATGATGGGAGGGACTCAAACCCTTGGTGAGGGATGTGCGGGGGGATGCAGAGCTGCCCACCCCCTCCCCGCTCTGTACCCACCTGCTATGAAGTAGTAGACGATGGCGTTGGAGCCCTCATCTGCGTCCACCGCGCCGGTGATGTTCCCCACCACGGTGCCTGGCTGCGAGTGCTCAGGGACGGAAAGTGCCTGGTACTGGGGACTGTCCCTCTGACGGAGAACCCAGGAGAAGGGAGGGTTATGAGCATGGAGGTGGTTTTGTTTTTTTGGGTTTTTTTTTGCTTTGAAAGACTAAAAGCGGACAAATCCCATCATGCTCCCTGCCGCAGTGATGCTCAGCTCCATCACACGTGCTCACCAGCATCCCCATCCCTGCACCCCACCCCGTGTCCGGTCCCCTCCATCCTGATGCCTTACGGGTGGCCTGAGGAAGACAGGCTCATTGTCATCGATGTCATCAAGCGCGACCTGGAGGGGCTGCATGGTCTCGTAGGCTGGCTGGCCCTGGTCACAGGCCACGATGATCAGCTGGGGAGAGAGGTAAAAGCGCTGTCCTGGGCAAAGCCAGGCGGGCCAGGAGACGTTGCTGAGGCCGGGACAGAGGGGATGGCTGGGTGGCAGAGGATTTGGGGGGGGATTTAACAGGGAATTGGGAGGTGACCCACCAGGATGCAATTCCCCGACGGTATTTGATAACCGGCCAGTTCCTGCTAAGGTGTGTCATCTTCACAACTGTGGCAGCTGACCCCATCCCCACCACGGCACTAGCATCCCGCCAGCCCCGCACCGGACCCGCAGCCTCGAGGACCGTCCCGGCTACCCCGCGTGCGCGCTGCTGCCTGGCTCACGTTGTACACCGCCTGCTTCTCCCGGTCCAGCCGCATGGCTGTCTGGATCAGCCCGCTGACCGAGTCGATGCTGAAATACTCCCAGTCTTTGTTCCCTGCCCCGGTTTTCAGCAGGTTGTAGAGCACCGCTCCGTTGAGGCCCTCGTCTTTGTCCATGGCGTACACCTCGTAGACGTTGGACCGCAGGGGTATCTCCTGCTTGCACACGCACAGCCCTTCAGTCCCAGCATTGCACGCAAGCCTCCTGCTCCCCCTGCCCCTCCAAAACACTTTGCTTCAGGGTCAACAAGCTCCTGCTGCCCAAAAAACAACCGGGAGCTGGCGACACAGAGCCATCATTCCCTTTGGTGGGGTAGTTGCTCCATGTGCATGCTGGGGACTGTCTGAGCCAAGCCTGGCTTCCCAGAAAGGAGAATCATCTTAAATGTCAGTGTTTCAGCCCTTGTTTGTAACCAGGCTTGGCACACAGTGACCGCCCATTTCCCTATTTTGTGTGCTGCTGCGGTTTCTGTTCCCGAAAGCTGCCCCAGCATCCCCACTCTCATGTAAGGAGAGGGGCTGTTGTTGACATCCAGCCCCATGACCCAAACTTTATTGCTGTGTGTTAAATCAAGGTCTTGCTTCATCCCCGGTAGAGATGGAGATTGGATTTTGCCACCAGAAGGCAGGAGCACTCCAGGGCAAGGTCTTGGCATGCCGTGACCACCCCCCCCCCACTGTCTCTCAAGGGTTTTACCTCCTTGATGTGCAGGATGGTGCCGTTGGGTGGGCGGATGAAGACAGGGCGGTTGTCATTGATGTCGATGACCTCCACGTGGAGCATGGTGGTCCCCCAGAGAGGGGGGTGCCCCTTGTCCGTGGCCACCACGGTCAGGTTGAACCTCTCATAGGACTGCAAGCGGCGCCGGGATGTGACGAGCCCAGAGTCTTTATTGATCTTGAAAGCCTCTGGGGGCAGAAAAAAAAAAAACCCACGTCTCTGGCTCAGGACAGTTGGCACCGGATAAATTATGGTTAGAAACCAGTACACCAGCTGAAGCACATGCCTCACTGGTGGGAAATCTCTGTGACGGGGCGATGGAGCAGAGCTGGCTGCATGAGGCCAGGGGTGCAGACGCTCTCGGGGTGCCGTTTCAGAGCATCCCTGCCTGCTGGTGACACCCCGTCACTGGGCAATGACAAGGGCCCTGCTCCCAGGCCACCCCTGGCTGTGTTTTACTCCTGCCCACGCCAGGCAGGGGTCGGCGAAGCCCACGGGTCTGAGGAAAATGAACTTTCTGCCATTTCCCTCTACGTTTATGCTGGCTTTTGCTCGGTTCCCATTACTCCTTTTGTATGCAGAGATATACTGGATTTCAGGCACTATCGCTATCCACCTGCAACCTCCTAGCTCTTCTTAGCTTTCCTCTGAAGTGTGCGGTGAGTTTGCTCCAAGACACACTTGTGTACATAGAAAGTCCTGCTGGGGTGGGGGAGGCAAGAGGATAAGCCAAGGCTGGGCTGCAGGACGAAGGCAGGCAATGTCATAACATGCCACACCATGAGGAACTCCGAACTGTGGAGCAATACTGAAAGCTCCCCGCTTTCGGTATTGCTATTGGTATTGCTCCTGGGACACGTGCACAACCTTGCTCCAAACTGGCCGCAGGACACGGGGTGTAGGCTCGGCCCCTATGTCTCCTCACATTGCTCCTCATGGTAACCTTCCTCCACGGGGAGCAGCCCCCCCACCGCCAGCACCTACCTGCTCCAGGGCCCTCAATGCTGTAGGTCACCACGCCGTTGTCCCCTTCGTCCAGGTCGGTGGCGGTCATGGTGATCACCGACGTCCCCGCCGGCTCGTTCTCGTAGACGCTGGTGCTGAAGTGGCTCTTGCTGAACTGTGGTCTGAAGTCATTGATGTCCAGGACTGTGATCAGCACCTTCGACAAAGCACAGCCGGCTGGCTGACGTGAAGCTGGAGACAGCCGGGCAGCCCTCGGTGGCCGTAGCCCTGCCGTGACCCGCGGCTCTGCTGCAGGAGCGCGGTGCCCTTCCTGCTATTCGTTTAGCTCTGCTAGCCCAATTCCTGCCACCAACAATGGGGGCTGCCGCGGCCGGGGCACCCATTCACGCCGGAGCACTTGCAGACAATAGCATCGCCCTCCCCTGCCCCTCCTGCTCCGTCCCCACCACACAAAGCCCCCTGCACCATCCACCCCACAGCCACTGGGGACATCTGCTCTTCCTTCTGCCTAATTCCTCCCCAGAGCCACCAGCAAGCCTGCTGCGGAGGAAAGCCTGAGGTTTAACACCTTCTTGCCCTGGGGACCACCGCACGAGGGGCGGTGGGAGGAGGAGAGCCCTACCTGCACAGAGTTCTCCCGACGGTTACTGGAGACGTCCCCGGGGTTATCCCTGGCCACGGCTGTCAGTGTGTAGTGATCCTTCTTCTCCCGGTCCAGGGCTGACAGGATGTAGATGTCACCCTGCAGCACACAGAGACCTTCAGGTGGATCTTGTCTGGCAGAGCTGGTACTCGAGAAGGGGCAGAAGGTGAGGTGTGGGAGCAAGACACAAGGTGGGACCAGCTCAGCCTCCCCTCCCTTTTCCCCCCTCTGTTCCAGCCTTGGTTGGCTCCTTACCGTGTTGGGATTTATCCCAAACTTGCCCTCTCCATCCCCCAGGCTGTACTGGATGAGAGCAAAACGCCCAGAATCTGCATCCGTGGCCTTGACCCTCAGGATGATTGTACCCAACGGCACGTCCTCAAAGACAGCTTTCTGCAAGCAAAGGGAGCAGGTAGGACCAGTAGGAGAGGTAGGACCAGGACAGCATCACTTGCTGTTTTAGTGGGCAGTGACCAAGGGTGCAGGGTGGCACCCAGGGGTGAGCACAGCTGGACCCAGAACAAGATGTTCACACACAGTACACTGGTGGGTTGAGCATCTTCTTCAGATGGTTCAAGCACAGACAGAGGGAAGAGAAGGTGTCCCTGGAGAACCCCCAGCTCTGTGTCCGTCCTTTCTGGGCAGGCACCGCCCAGCCCCACATGGACTTGGATGGGGGAGCCCAGCTCACCTGATAGGATGGTTGGCTGAAAACAGGATTATTGTCGTTGATGTCCACTATCTGGAGGTACACAGGGATCTCAGCAGATCTGCGGGGAGAGCCATTATCGGAAGCTCGGATGGTGAAGTTCAGCCACTGCACCTCTTCGTAGTCCACTGTCCTGTTGGCCACAACCTTCCCTAGAAGATGACAGACCCTGAAATGAGAAACCTGACCCAGGCCACCGACCTGCCCCAGACTCCCACTCCCCCAGGCCACCGACCTGCCGATGGGTCTTCGAGGCAGGCGTAGCCTTCCGGGGAGAGGTTCAGCAGTTCGTAGGTAATCTGCCCATTGGCACCTTTGTCTGGGTCCACCGCTGAGATGGAGATGAGTGTGGTGCCCTGCGTGGCTCCCTCCAGGATCCTCTCGGTGAAATAGGTGACCCCGAAGGGGCGGAAGCGGGGTGTGTTGTCATTGACGTCCAAGACGTTGACTGTCAGCTTGGCTATGGTGGAGACCACAGGGGAAGAGAAGAGGAAGAGGACAAGTGAGAAAGAGAAGGGAAGGAAGGATGGGAGAAAGCAGGGTTGTAAAGGTACCAGCATGAAACTCCAGGAAAGCCAACTAAATGGACCTGGTTCGTCAAGAAAAGTGGCAATATTCAGCAAAGCCGCTTTGCCCTGAGCAGACTGCGGGATAGTCTCACCTACGTCAGACCTGCTCCTGATCTGTGTGTGCCTTCTCACACACGGGCCTGGATCTACCAGGAGCAGGGTGGCAAGGAGTGATGGGATGCTAACGGGTGTCTCCCATGGTGCGGTTATGGGCACACGGTCCTCTCCATCCCCAGTGCAGCCCTGGGATGTTTGGGCTGTTCGCTAAAGGGCTCAGAGCAAAACCTGAACCTGCTGGGAGCTGGTCCAGGACTACTCCTGCTGGAAACGTTGCTGGTTGGGATGGAGAGGGAGGTGGGAGAGCTGCCGGCTACCCAGAAGCCGCGCTGGTGCCTGGGAAAGGCTGTGCCAGCCCCCGGCAGCTGCCAGCCCTGGCCCCACGCTGCCTGGCAGGAGCCCACGCTTACCGTTGGGCACGCTGACCGAGCGGTCGATGACTTCGCTGGCGTTGTCGTGGACGGAGATGGTGACCTCGTAGGTGGCCACCAGTTCCCGGTTGAGAGGGGTTTTGATCTTCACAGCTCCTGGGAACCCCAAAAAGATGGGAGTCACAGGCTATGCCTGTGCCCCCCCCCACCGAGGACCCTCGGCACACTGGTCTGCCCCAGCCGACTGCTGCACCCTCCGCTGCACTTGCCCTCCTGCCTCTCCCCAAAGGCTAAACAAGGAAAATGCTCGATAGCTACGGGAGGAGACCACTTCTCTCTCCCCCTGCTCTGCACCTCCTGCCTTCCTGCCTGCTCCGCTCTGCCCAGTTGACTGGGTCTCACGCTGCCTCAGCCGGGGCGAGGGTTTGGGCTGTGCAGGCGAGAGGGGTTTGTGGGTTTGGGAGCAACTGCTCAGCGTCTGGGCGTCTTTGAGAGTCTTGTCCTGTATCCTTCCCAACAAAGGTGCTTTTCTTTCCCGGATCAGCTCTGTGCTTCCAAAATAGATGTGGAGAGCTCCTGGTCCTCCTTCCCCCGAGGGTAGAGCCCACCACTTACCCCAGAGTTGCCCCCCTGCACCCCCCGCAGCGAGGGTGCCCGCGTCCGGTCTGCCAAGGCTGAGCAGCCCCCGGCCCACAACGGAGCCACCTGCGATGGTGATGGGTGAGATGGGGGGGAGGTGATGGATGGTGAGGAGACAAAAATGAGCACAGACACAGAGACAAACCTGGCGGGCCGAGAGCCGAAAAGGAAAGAAAAGGGTTAGTTAAGTCAGTTGGATAGGGAAAGAGAAGACAGGGCAGCTGGAACAGGAAAGTGGGGAGGCAGGAGTGGACCATCATCTCCCTGTGCCTTGGACACCTACCTCCAGGCAGAGAAGAAGAAGAAGAAGAAGAAGAAGAAGAAGCAGAAGCAAGGAGAGGGATCCGCGCCGCCCGCGTCATCCTTCCCGCTCTCCTACCTGTCCTAAAATCCACCGCAAACGCTCCTTGCTGATCAGGCACCAACGCGTCTGTGTCGTCACGGGCCACGATCTCCAGCAGGTAGTACTCCAGGCGGGGGTGGAGGTCCCGGTCAATGGCGGTCACCTCAGCCACCACGGTGCCAGGAGCAGCCGACTCGGGGATGCTGACGGTCTGGATGGGGTTGATGAACTCAGGACGGCAGTCATTGACGTCATCGATGAAGAGGCTGACGGTGGCGGTGCCCGAGAGCGCCGGCGTGCCCTGGTCCACGGCCACCACCGTCAGCCGGTAGGCATCCCGCTCCTCCCGGTCGATGCTGATGTTGGCCACACGGATCACCCCCGTGGTGGCATCGATCAGGAACCTGTCCTGGCCACCGCCCTCGATCCGGTAATCCAGCTGCTGGTTGAGCCCGCTGTCAGCATCCGTGGCTGTCACCTGGAGGACGGAGAAGCCTGGAAAGGGGGACACAGCCCTCTCAAGCCAGGGTTGGAGGGCAGCGGCAACAAGCACCCGGTCCCAAGGCAAGTACCGTCAAGCAACGTGGGCAGCCCAAATTCCCAAATTTTCCTTTCAACGCCATCCTGGCCAGCACTGACACCGGGAGCTGGATCTTCACAGTCCCACGGGGACACCCAGATCTCCCTGTTGCCCACCCCCACATCCAGTCCTGACCCTCTCCTGACCTGGAGGGCTGTTTTCCCGCAGCCGCACCGTGATGGATGCCGGCTGGAAGACGGGGCGGTTGTCATTGTCATCCAGGATGGTCACCACCAGGCTGGCGGTGCTGTTCAGCCCCCCCACGTCATGAGCCACCAGCGTGTACTCCAGGCAAGGGTCCGGCAAAGCCTCTCTGTCTATCACGACGCCGGGCTTCACCGAAACGATGCCTGGAGAAGGGGAAAAGAGTGGTGATGGACCCCACAGCTGCCTGGTGGCCCTGAGCTGGAGACGGGGACCTGCTGAGCCACCCCACCTGTCCCGTTGTCAATAACGAAGAGGTCCAGGGATGCCCGTAGGAGCCGGTAGGTCACCACGGCATTGCTGCCCTGGTCAGCGTCAAGCGCTAGGATGGGTCCATTGAGCAATGTGACTGGAGTCCCTGGATGGGATGACAAGGCTTAGGGAGGATCGTGGCCCCCCGCAGAGCTCCCCCCCACCCCGGTGACGCATGAGGGACAGCAATGAATGGATGGAGGAGGTGACAGAGCGGGGCCTCGCAGGGCACGAGGCGGTGCGGGGGGCGGGTGGCTGCTGCAGCCTTGCAGACCGACTCGCGAGGCCCAGGCGAGGTGGTGGGACGTCCGGCTAAAAACAAACAGATAGACAGATCCGTCAGACGGGTGGCACCAGCACTCTGCCGCTGAGGGTATCACCTGGAGGTACCCAAACCCTTCACCTGGGATGTCCCTCAATGGTGGGACAGGCAGGTACCTGAGGTCTTGGAGTAGGGAGCAATTGAAATGGTAAGAAGGCAAAAAAAAAGAAAAAAAGAAGAATATTTCTAGCTCTTTGGCTGGGAAATGTCTACCTGGACAGGCTGGACTGTTTTATCCCTAATCCCTGGAGCAAGGTGGCTCCAGGTGCTGGTGATGGGGAGATGGCATCCCATCCCCTGCAGGGACATTGGGCAGGTTGATGCCCTCAAGGCTGCCCCCAGGATTTGGCTCAGCCCATGGACACATCTTGCTGTCTGCAGCTGAACAATTCCCAGATGGGACTAGAAGGTTGTGCCTGACCTGTGCCAGGAAGGGTTTCCACCAAAGCCATGATGTCCTGAAGGCTGACCTCCCCGAAGGGTCGGCAGGAGCCCCTCATACTCAGCATCCCTGTCCCACTAACCTGCAGCCTTTCCCTGCTCAGCACCGTGTCTCCTCCACGATGGCCAGGCGACACCTCCCCTTGCCCGGCCCCAGAGGGAGTCTCCAGGAGCCACATGAGGAAGCAAAGAGAGACCTACCTGGGGGCAAGTTCTCCATCACCTCGGCCTGGTAGGAGCTCTGGGTGAAGAGGGGGCGGTTGTCGTTCTCATCTGCTATGGAAATGACTAGCAGGTCAAAATCCTACAGGAAAAGGGGGACAAGAGGGTGATGACTGCAACGTCCTTTCCTCGAGCTCACCTCCCACCTCGCCCACATCCAGCTTGGTGCTGGTCAAAGCTGAAGCTCTGTGCAACCATGGTGCTGTGCTCCCTGGACCACCCTGGAGGGTCTGCAGGGACCCTCACCCACAGCTGGGTATCCCTTCCCTGTGGGACATCTTGGCAGGGCCAAAGGATGCTCCGGTGTCATTGCTGTTGTCCCATTCCCCAGCCCAACTTTGTCCCACCTTCCTTGACATCTGCTGCTGTAGCACAGAGTCAACATGAGATGTTGGACTTGCCCTAAATCCTATTGGTCCTGTTCTCTGGTGGGAAAGGGGTTGCAGCCCCCTCCTTGTGGCCCCCAGATGCTTTTGGGGGATGAGGCTGCTACTGGAAATGCTGTGAGCAAACGCACTGCCTATTTTTGGCCCTGGCAGGAACCCCTTCTCCCACCCACCCTGCCGCCTGTGCCGCTGGAGGCCCTGGCAGTGTCTGTAATTACCCGCCTGGCATTGCGTATGTTCTCGGGGTTGTCCTTCACCGTGATGGTCAGCCTGTACTCTGCCACCCGCTCCCTGTCCAGCGGGCGGTTTATGTAGACGATGCCGCTCTACCGAGAAAAAAGGGAGAAAATAGGTACAAGGGATGTGAGACACGCTTCCCCTGGGGCATCTCCTGCCAGTGCAGTGTGAGGGAGGGCAGCACGTCAGAGGGCACCCATGGGTGCCCAGGGAAGGCAGGGCTCCTGGGCCAGGGGTGCCCACCCTCCGCATCCCAGCATCCCACCCTCCCGGTGCGGGGCGGCCGCGATCCCCGGGGCCGTACGGTGCTGTTGATGTAGAAGGCATTCTCCGTGTTGCCCGACGTTATGTCGAAGGTCAGGAGGGCGTTCGGCCCCTTGTCCGCGTCCCGAGCAAGGACACGGGTGACAAAGCTGGAGATGGGGGCGTTCTCGCTGAGGGTGAGGTTCATCGGGAGGTTGAGGAGCACGGGGTCATTGTCATTGATGTCCAGCACACGGACACCCACCAGGATCTGCCAGGGAGAGAAGCGGTGCGGGCACGTGGCACCTATTTCCATCCCTCACATCTTTTTTTGGCCCCCCTCCAGGCAAGAGGTGGGCTTCCCCACTCAGCCCACCATGGTCTGCGGGGAGGAAAGCGCTAGGGACACAGGGAAGGAGGAGGAGGGGAGGACGGTGAAGGCAGAGGAGACCCCGAGGAAGCAGCTGGGGATGGGGGATGGCACCCCACAGCCCCCTCCGCCACCCCGGGGGACTCACCGTGGAGCTGAGGGGGGGCACCCCCCGGTCCCGGGCGGCGATGGTGAGGTTGTAGAAGGGGATGTTCTCGCGGTCCAGCTCAGCATCCTTCCGTACCCGCAGCTCCCCTTCCACCGGGGAGATCACAAACTCCCCTGCCAGAGAGAGCGGGGCCCTGGCTCGTGCCGTGCGGCTGCGAATGGCTCCCCAGGGGCACGGCTTGCCTTGGAGCCAGGGGACAGGCACCATGGCGGGTTCGGGGACGACAGCCCCCATGCCCCATTATTGCAGACACGGGAGGACTGCGTCTCTCCTGGATGCACCCCCAGGTATCGGCAGGAGCAGGGCACGGGTTGAATGGCCGAATACGAGGTGCCCGCGCCCCTTGGCTGGGCCTTTCTCAATGTGCCAACTTGGTCCCCAAGCACCCTGCAAACCCCACAGGGGTGAGGGGACGGGGCCGTGCGCTTGTAGGTTTCTCTTTCTGCGGTCTGGGTTTTTTTTGCCTTTTTTATTTTTTTGCCTTTATTGTTTAGCAGATTCCCTCCCGCTCCTTCACGCAAGCCCCAGCCACCCTTCTGGCCAGCCTCGAACAGGTTAAGTTTCCTGTTGCTCAAAACAGGATTTCCTGGTGTCGAAAGGCTGAATTCGCAGAAGCGCCCGGCTGGGAGGACGGCTTTTCTGAAACACTTCCGCCCGTGCTCCCGCCGGCTCCTACAAGCCGGGTTCCTCCACGGGGCAGCCAGAAGGAGAGGTGATGCCCCCACATCCCCGCTCACCGAGGGGGTCCCCGGCGATGATGCTGTACTCCACTTGCCCGCTGGGTCCTGAGTCGCCGTCATGGGCCAGGAAGGTCCAGACGCGCGGGCCGGGCTGCCCTTCCGTGACGTCGAAGGGACCCTCGTAGGGTCGAGGGAAGGTGGGACAGTTGTCGTTGATGTCGTTGAGGTTCACCAGCACCTGCGGTCAGGGCGAGAGGGTGGAGGGCAGTGAGAAGAGAGGGATGGAAGGGAAGACCGGTCTGCTGGCCGTGAGCGTGGGAAGCCACGGACAGGCGACATCGCAAAATACCTCCCGTATTTCTGGCTTTGTTCATGAAACATCCAGCTCACAGTTCAGAGACTCAAACTCAGTTATTCCTGATCGTGCCCACCCTGCAGCGACACTACGGAACTCCAGCCACACACAGGCAGGGCCCTTTTCGACCTGCGGGCCACGCACCATGACGGAGAAGTCAATGCAAAAGCCAAGTGCTCTCCACCTTCACATCCTGAAACCCAAGCTAGGTAGATAAAAATCACAGACGTGGATTTGACCAACGAAGCCACGAGTTCGGAGAGGCCCGATCTCCGCAGCGTCTTGCTCACCAAGGGCTTCATTCCTAATGCTGAGTCAACTTTGAAAAATTTGCAGCTTGCGTCCTTATTCCAACACAAACCACCACCAACGCTGCTGGGATGTTGGCATCCCTTCCTATGACACACTTAGCTGGCTAAAAACCAATCCCACAGATCTCAAAAGGGGAAAGCATCAACAATTTTAGGACGGAGTAGACCGTGGGGCTGCTGGCGAAGCTGGGGATCCAGCGCACTCAAGTCCTGCTTTTTGACTGAGTCACCCCACACAGAAGATATTTACACAGCTCTATACTCCGTCGAAAAGGGTTACCCCTTGCTTCGGGGAACTTGCACAGAGGAGAAGCTGTGCTGGAGGAGGAGAGTCTCCAGCAGCTAATAAGAGGTTAAATTTTGGTGGTACAGGTAGTTATGAGAAAATGAGGAGCTTTCCGACCTCCTGGGTTAGAGGACAGTAAAATCCATCAGATTTGGGGCATTTGTTACTGGCTAAATCTAATCTTTACAGAAGAGTCCACAGCATGCTGGCAGCTGCTGCCTTCCCTGACAGCAGTTAAACCCCAGGTCTCAAAAGTTTCCGCTGCAGTTTTCCTGGGCCAGGAAGGCATCTCCAGCAGTATCAGATGCACATGTCTGGAGGCTTCCCAACTGCCCAAGTGCGGAGCACAGAGCTGTCAGGCTTGCGGGGACAGATTTTATCCATGGAAATTTCCCACGCTGATATCTCCCCTTCAGTTTCTCTTTTTTTCTTTGCACACAAGAACCTATCTCCTTTTGGGGGACTACAAAACGCTTGGCTCGATATCTGGATGAGGCACGATGGTCCACAACAGGGAGCCAAGACAGAAGATGTAACCGATCCCTTCCACCTGCAGACCCCAAAATCATTCTAGGCACGGACAATGTCTGCTGTACAACCCACCAAATTTTGCATTTCAGTCACAAAAATAATCAGTATATTCAATTCCTGCAAAATGTTTGCTTTGGAGCTGCTAGCCTGCCCTCCCCACACTTGGAGCAGTGCACTAAGTTCAGGTCACTGTGGTCCAGGAGAAATGGAAGAGCTATAGAGAGAAGCAACAAAATTGATGAGAGGCTTTTAACACCCTCCATACAAGGAACAAAACAGGAATTTTAAAAGCAGATTAATAATCTGAGAAGATAAAGTTGAAGCAGAAATGAATGCTTTACTATGTACTGTCCCTTCGGGCGAGAAGAACCAGGGGGACCTCTAAAAGCAATATAATGCAACTTAAAAGCAATTCGGGGAATTTCTTCTGTTTGTGTCTTTGCAGGACCAAGTAATTGGGCTAATTAACCCATGAGCGTCCCTTGCCTACGTCCCTGTTTTGCAACCCCCATGAGGGAGGGGGTTGACAGCAACTGGGCAAACTGGCTGCAGCTGGGAAAAGCGACTGGTGACCACTGGGAAGGAGATGTGAAACTGCTCATGTGAGGGGGAACTCCTCAACCCCGAAGAGGCCATGGTGTCGCAACCCCACTGGCAGCTCCCTACCGTGGCAGTCGATGTCAGCCGGCGTGAGACGATGGGGCACTGGTCGGTGGCGGTGACAATCAAGGTGTAGCGCCCGTGACTGATCTCATAGTCCAGCTCCTTCACCGTGCGGATCTGTCCCTGCAAGGCGAGAGGAGAGCGGCCGGGAATGAAGGGACTGGGACAAAGACATGTCCGGGATGGGCCTGGCATCCTTACTGACCGTGGCGCTGTCGATGTGGAAGGTACCCAAGATGTTGCCTTCGGTGATGGCGTACGCAACGGTGCCATTGGGTCCCTCGTCCTGGTCCAGGGCTTGCACGGTGACGAGGGTGGCGTTGAGTGTGGCGGGACCTTCGTCGAGAGTCACCTCGTACAGCTGCTGCCGGAAAGCGGGAGCGTTGTCGTTCTCATCCAGGACGGTGACGTACACTGTGGTGGTGGCCTGTGGGACATGGGAACATCGCGTTAAGCACCGTAGAGGCATGGAGCTGGCTGGGGAAGGCTGGACCTGTCAAGGTCAATGATCACCATGGACTCAACGCTGCCAAGAAACACAAAAGGGATGCAGAGCTCAAAGTGGCTGCAGACACATCTCCAGGTAATGGTTGGGCACAGAGTAAACGTATAGAGATTAATGTATAGAGTCCTCACCTTGACATTGGGGACGCCTTGGTTGTTATTACCGAGGGTGGCAATGTGGTAGAATGGCAAATACCTGGAGATGATGCTGCCACAGCTCGAGGGAGGAAGAAAAATGAGCATCTCGGACAACCGGACTGACCTCCCGCGGGTCCCATCATCTACCTGCTGACCACAACGTCACCGACGGTCAGGCTCAGCCTGTCCCGACCCTCTTCCAGCTGTACCTGGCCCTGCACAGGCCCTTGCATGTCCTTACCGAAGGCTGTCTTCTGGCCGTGTCACCCTGGGGGCACACCTGGGGATGGGGAGGTGACAAGACCGTGCCACCCTGCTTAAGGGCTCAGCTCAGAGATGGGGTCTCGGGACAATAAACCATTTCTTGGAGTCTCTGGACTTTGTGCCTACTCCTTCCCCTAGCAACAGATTTCTTTCAGCCAGACAAGGGTTACATTTTTTGACGAGAGCATCACAGACGTGTTTGCCGTAAAAAAAAACAACCCCAAAAGCCACACAGTAATTAGCTACTTTTGTATCTCACTTCATGCTCCAAATTCAGAGCAGGTTAGCACCAAAGTTTCTTGTGGTTTGCAAACCTCCACGTGTCTTCAGGCTCTGCTTTCCAGGGACCATCATTCTGAAACGCGGTGGCCCTCAGCTGCAGCCGGAGATTTTGTTGATGCCTTTTGAATTCAAAGCGAAGTTCCAGGAGGAGTCACCTGAGTCAGCCCTCGGTCCTGCTTTGCTATTTCAGGGCAAAGCCCCCCCACCCCTGTGTAAACGGGCTGCTTTGCTCCCCTTTTTTTGGGGGAAAGCTCCGTTCCCTTCCCTGAGCTGGCACCGCTTTGGGCTGCCCTTCCCTGTACCTGCCTCCTGGTCACCCCAGCAGGGTTTCTGCCCGCTTAATCCTCACGAACACGGGAAAACCAGTAACTGCAAGCAAAGTGCACTTTAATCAAGCAAGCTGGAGATCAGGCTTTGCTCCCCTGACCAGCACCTTCTGGCTGAGCACCCACAGCTCCCCCGGCACGGCGAGCATCCTCCTCAGCTCCTGTGCGCCCCGAAAACTCACGCAGGGGGACCAGCTTGCCCTAAGCCACCCCCTGCAATGCTATAAAGGGGAAAAAACCCCAGCAGATGCACCCCGCCGCTGCCCAAAGGGGCGCGGACTGAAGCATCCCCCATCCATGGGGTGTCCCCCATTGGGGTGCTGCCGCTCCTCCCCGGCTGCCCGCGGCTCCCTGCTGCATCTCACCTCCTGGGGGTGCTGCACGTATCGCAATGAAATTTCCTGTGCGTGCAAGTCCGGCCGCTGCTGTGGGGCTGCTCAGAGTGTGCGGGCGGCTCCGGAGAGACGAGCTCTCCCCGGCCGCACCAGCCGCGATGGAGGCGATGTCCCGCCGGCCCGGGCTGCTGCTGGCCACGCTCTACCTGCTCGCTTCCCCCGGTAAGCTCCAGCTTGCTTTGCTTTCCTCCTCGCCCAGAGAAACGCTCCTAGCCGGGGCACTGTGTTTGCCCAGCCAGGGCTGTGCCGCGGCGTGAGGAATTTGGGGCGTTCGGGGAGGGGGGGGTGTTATTTACTTTCTCACCCTGTGATTTTGGAGTGTGTGTTGGGGGGACCAAGCCAGCGTTTCATGCAATGCTGGTTGTGTCGGGGGAGAGGGGCCACGGGGGAGCTGCTGTTTTAAAACTCTGGGATTGTTTGGGTTTGGGTTGTTTTTTTTTCCCCTCCTTCCTTTGCTTTGATCTAACATGCATGGAAGGAAAGCAGTCACCCCGTCCGCGCCAACTCCCCGCTCGGGAGCTGGAAAAGCCACCACATTCCCACTTTGCCCCGGCACTGCGGAGGTCCCCAGCCGTGAAGGGAGCCCGGGGTGAGGGGAGAGAGGCAGTCTGCGTGAGCAGGGCCAGGATGCCCCTCTCCGAGGATGCTCCGATCCGCCGTAATTGCCGGGATGTGCCGGGCAGCTTCTCAGGGTGGGCGGCCGACCGGGCCAGGACCACTGTCTGTGGCTGCCGAGTTTCCCTTCCCCTCAGCGAGCGCTTCCCAGCACTGGAAGCTTGCCGGTGGCTCACCAGCACAGTGGGGGGATGGATGCTTTGGGAAGGGGGGGGCTGCTTCCCGCCTGACTCGGTACCAGCCCCTGTACAGGGCTCCGGGGCCAGGCAGTGAAACAGGGGCGGGGGCAATTAAAACCGCAGTTCATCTCTGGACAAAGGGTCAGAGAACGCAGCTGGGGCAGGACCGCGGTCCCTCCCTCTGCGCGGAAGACGAACATCCCATCGGGCTCGGCTTCTCCCTCTGTCCTGGGACAGCAAAGTGACTGTCTCCAGGACTTCTGCCAGCACATCCCCGGGAAGTGATGATGCCCCTCTGCAGCGGGGCTGGGGGGGGTCCCGTCTCCTCTCTCCTCTGGGACAGCAAGCCTGGCGTGGATTGAAGCGTGCTTTGCTTCTCATCTGAGTCTCTGGACATCGGGGAGTGATTACCGGCCTCTCTGCGGGGCTTTGGATTATTTCATTTACACGTCTGGGGTGTCGGGACTGAATACCAGCCCTCCTGCAACAAGCTTGGCCACCGATGTTCAACGTGAGCCTGGTGCCAGAGGAACTGAGCTTTGTGCTCTGCCTGCCAAAACTTTCTGAAGCCTCGACTAATTTTAGCAGGGCTTGATGGAGAAGTAGAGCCCTTGGAGACATCCAGCTCCTACGCAGTTTGGGGACACTGGCAGCCGGGTGGATGGGGAAGCGGCTCCTCTCCACCCAAGGGATGGCAGCTGAGGTGGGCTTTCCAAAATGGCATCCCAAGCATAATGACAGCACAGCGACGCTGGAGCTTGCGGCACTTTCACGCGAGGCTGTTACAAAAAGCTCACAGGAGAGAATTTAAAGCTGGGTTCCCTGCTCCGGCACTAAGCAGAGGCTTTCCCGCCGGCAGCCCCTCCTCTGCAGCGGGTGAGCCTAGAGATGGCCCCTCCCAAGGCTGCAGCCCTCCCCCCGCCAGATTTACCAGAGGTGGAAAGAGGTGACATGATGTTGAAATCACTTCTGGGAATCACAGGAGTGTAAATCAAACACCCGCTTGCCAGAGCAGGGACCAAAGTGAGGAGAAGCAGCCAGGAGAAGCATTTGCTCACCGACCCAGAATTCGGGATGAAATCCTCTTTTATTTAAGCTGTTGGTCAGCAAAGCAACACCAGCTCCTTGGCTTTAGCACTTTTTCATATTTCGTTTTCTCTGAAAGAAGAGCTCCCAGGTTTCAAACTAGGCAGCGGTGCCGGCACCGGGGATGTGCCAGCGCTGCCGAAGCTACTGAGGTGCCGAAGAAGAAGAGGGGTGCTTTTGGTACCCACTTGAGACCACCTCAGTCTTTACCAGATGGTGACAAGATGACAGCTCCTGGCTTGGACCTCGATGGGTCGAGCACTCCCCCCCCCCGGCTCTCTTGGCGGGAGAAGCGCAGAGCCAGGCATCTGGCTTTATTTTGGCATTTGCCAGCGGCGCCGACTTCAAAGGGAATGGGTCCGACCAGGATGGGATGGAGCCAAAACTGGCGTCTGGGCATGGAAGAAGCCCACAGCGCCCAGGGAAGATCAAGATCCATGAGCTTTAAAGACACTGACAGAAGATGTTTCTCCCGGGCACCATCTGGCATCTAGCGTGGCTTTAAAGCCTCGTGACATCTTGAGGAGGGACCAGCAACCTCCCGGGCACTGCTACGGGGCACGCCGCGCCTTGCCGGCTCTCCTCCCCAGCTCTTTTCTCCTCCACTCCAGGGCTTTTGGAAGCCTTCCCCTGCTCGGGAAAAAGAAGGGAAGTCGATAATGCCGAAGACTTCGCACACGTGGTAACCCCTTGCCCCTCCCCGCGGCTGGGCCCCGCTGCCGAAAGCGTGGGCTGTGCCGGCTTTCCAGCCAGACGGTTCCCATCAAGCCCCGGAGGCGGAGGTTGGATGGTTTAGTAAAGCAGAGCTTCGCAAACTGTGCGGGGATGAGGGGGACGGCCCCGTTTTATTTGAGGGGGGTGTGTGCGTGTGCGAGGAAAACAAAGACTCCCGCAGATACTTCTGCAAGGTGTTGGAAGTGCGGCTTCCTCCAATAGAGCCCGGGCTTCCCTTCCCCTGGCTCCCGTGGGACCCCCAGCGTGAATGGGGCACTTCCCCTTGTAGCGAGAAACACAGCTGAGGTGCCTTTTGTGCTTGGAGCGCTGGCAAGGAGGTGGGGGACCCCTTCCGCTGCGTGCCAAAACCCAGCCAGCCCGGCCCAGCACCCCGGCCCCAGCGCCAGCCGAGGATGAGGAGAAGCCGGGGCTTGAGAAGAAGGCCAAAGGAGGCAGCGTGGAGCTCAGGCCATGCAAACCTCTGCCCCAGAGCAGCCCCCGGGGACGTGCACCGTGGGGAGCAGGCTGAGGCGCCTGCAGGAAGCCGGAGCGATTAGCCGGAGCGGTTCGGCAAAGGCCACGCCATCCCCGGCTCCGTGGGACGCCTCGGCACCAGGTGCTACAAGCCAGGGGGGTCCGATGGCGCAGGTCCCCTCCCCAACCCCCCCGTCTCCCTGCAAAGCATCCTCAGGCGGTCTGCCGGTGCTCGGGGACCTCGCGGCTGTCCTTACGCCGTCATCCTAATCGCCACAAATAACCACGAGCGGCGGAAGGGACATTTTTTGGTTTCGCTCTCTCAAGCGGAGCCCTGTGCCGGGGCGGTGATGGGTGACCCTGTATGGAGGAGGATGCTCCCCGGCAGCCCGGTGTTGGGGAGCTTTTCGCCCGGCTGCATGACTTGTGGGCAGGCACAGCACACCCGGCCTGTGATTGACGCTCACTCGATATAGCAAGCGAAAAACCTCAAAGCAAGAGTGGCGGAGCTAATGGCACAACAGGATGTTACAAAAATAAAAGAACATCTTGTGCTCATACTATCTTCCCTGTTGCAAACCAGCCCCAGGATCCTCCTTTTCTCAATAATTAAAAGACAATTAACCCAGAATCTGCTTTTTCTTCAGCTTTAGAAAGGGATGTTTCCACTTCTGCAAACACAAAGCAGCGGCGTGGCCAGAGCACCAAAGACTCGCCCGTCTTTGCTCTTTCCTCTCCCCTCGTGCACAGCTCGCCTCACCCACCAGTACCCTCCACCGGCATGCTGGGATGGGACCAGTTAACCCGCCGTACGCCCCTCGCTCCCACGCCTCTGCTAGGCCCGCTGCCCACGTTTTTGCAGCCGGCAGCAGTCAGGGATTTCTTTCTGAAAGTTGTTTTCGTTCTCAAGCAGCTCCTCGCAGCTGGCGGCGGCCAGTTCCCTCCGCTCCTCCCCGGGGGCTGAAAAACAAGCAGGGTGGGACCCGCTCCCCGCCTGATCTCAGGGAGCATGGGCTCCTCCCAGCTATTTGCTTTTTCTTTTTTTTTTTATTTTTTTTTTCGGCCAGCTCAGCACCGCTTGTATTTCCTCATTTGCAAGCCATAACCACCCCCCCCACCCCGTTTCGCCGAGGTCTGGTACCCCGTAAGCAGGCGCCTGGGCCAGACCCCCACATCCCTGCCAGCCCTGGGCAAATTTCTGCTTCCCCGCTGCTATTAAAAGCTGTTGCTGAGCTATATTTAAAGCATGTCTCTCCTCCAGGGATTATTTCTAGGGTGAAATTGTGCTTCCAGCCTTGCTGGGATGTAGCTACGGAGCAAGCGAAGGGCTCACGCCTGCTCCCCATCTCCTTTCCCTTGGGGACCGGGCAGCTCGTGATTTTTTCTCGCCCTGAGGGCATGCATGGGTGAAGTCCTTTTCTCCCCGCTGCCTGAAGGCTGGCGGTCACGCTCTCTGCTTGCTCCCTGCAACCCCTAGCCATCCCTCTGCCACCATCGGC
>VXBL01009159.1:653289-664083 GCA_013400195.1 Aramus guarauna | reverse complement strand
GGGGGGGGAGGCAGGGCGTGCTGGTGCTGAAAGCCCAAGCCGTGCCGCAAGAGCTGAAGAGCAGCAGATGTTGAGGGTTTGCATTAGGGCCAGAGAGCGCTNTTTCCAGTGCTTGCCTGGGGAGGGACCCCCGTTTTGCTACGAACTCGGGGTACGCCCAGGGCTGCAGGGTCTGACCCAGCCACCGTGCCTTCTCCCGGCAGGAGGGACGCCGGCTTTCCTGATCACCACCCCGTACTCGCTCTGCGTCTGCCCCGAGGGCCAGAACATCACCCTGACCTGCCAGATCAGCGGTCCCCTCTCCAATCGCCGCAACCTGGTCTACAAAACCTGGTACTTCAGCAGCAGCAGCGACCAGAGCTGTTTCGAGAAGAAACACATCCGCAACACCACCGAGAGGGAGCTGCACCGAGACCTGGACAAGCACCACAAGCTGCCGGGCAACCGCACCCAAAAATCCCCCCTCGGGGAGCTAACCAGCCATCATGGGGTGGAGTTTGTCCCCGACCGCCACGGTACCTTCCACATCGTGGTGATGAACCTGACGCTGCAGGACAGCGGGAAGTACTGCTGCTACGCCATGGAGGTCAGCAAGGACCAGAACAAAGCCCACACCCTGCAAGTCGCTCACAGCGTCGNTAAAAAAAACAAAAAAAAAGGCTGTAACGCAATAAAATCCATGCTACATAGTTCCACCGATCTTCCGCAACCTCCTTCTGGAAGAAAGCTCAACATAAAGGAGCTGGCTGGCCGGGCTGTAAGGGCGGCCGGCGTTGCTGGGGATGGGCGCAGGGCTTGCAGGTAACCTCGGGGCCGCAGCACAGCGGGGAGAGCAGCCTCAGGAAAGAGACTTTTAGACCCAAAATCAGGAGCCTGCGTGGCCAGGGACGGGCCCCGCCGCTGCAAGGGAAAAGGGGTGTTGCAGCAGGAATCTCAGTGTAAGCTTCCCAGGATTAAACTCGTGATTTTTGGGCTGATTTTCTCAATACTAGTGAGCAAAAGCAATCCCGGCTAGCAGGGGCCGGAGCTCTGTGGTACCTGAGTGACTCCCCGGAGATCTAACAGGCTTTTCTCTTCTCCTCCGCAGGCAGAGGAGGGCTTCAAAACTGCACGTTTCATACTGCCACCAGCAAAGGTAAGAGGGAAAGGGAAAAAAAAAAACCTCTCCAATGCACTGCCTGCCGTTCTGGCCCCTGTATTTCCTGAGGGATGGCCGCTGGCTATAAACACACCGGTGTCCAGGTGCAAATTCACGGTCGGGTGTCGGGAGGGTGATTTCTGAGGCTGTGCCCATGGGCAGCATCTCGTAGGCATGTCCTCAGGCTGAGGAGAGCCTCCTTCAGCCCGTGTTTCCACATCACCTGGACGTGGCCATCCTGAAGCCCATGGAGATCATTCACCTCATGGTTATAAAGCACCTGAGGCCCCCCCCCCCAAAAACATGATCGGGGCTTTAGCGGCTGCTGTCACAAACAGATGTGAAAGCACAGAAAGGTAAAGAGTCACAGGAACCTCTTGCAACACCCCGCCGCCATCCCAAGCCCGTGCCACCTTGCCATTGAACCTCTAGCAGGGGAAACCCAAACCCTGCTTGAGCGTTCAGACAGCATGAGGCTCCCCCGGCGCTGTGTCTAGACGCTGGAGGTGCCCACGCTTTGCGACGCAGGTGATTTCTCCGTGGGTCACTCCGTCTACCCCGTTAGCTGGCTGCTACATGGGCAGGTTTTGTGAAAATTGGCTTGCAGCACGGTTGGGGCCAGCCCAGGCACGGGAACCTGCACCACCCTCCCCAGGAGTAATGCTTTCTGTCTCAACCCTTCAGTCCCAAATGCTGGGACACCCTGTCCTGCCGGGAAAAACAGAAAAGGGGAAAAAACCTGCCCCCCTCCTCCAAACACACCCAGAGCAAGCGGCTGCTTCCCCAGACGGATGCGCTGGAGAGGAGGGCTTGAGCCCAACCTGCCCTTGACTTAGGCAGCCCTTGACCCCACCACAAGCCATCCCACATGGACCTGGATGGCCACAGACGTGCCTGCAGGCTGCCAGCGCTTCGGGGGAGCCTCTGCAGTAGAGCTTTCCGGGGGCACGTTCGTTAGCGGAGCCCTTGGGTAATGAGCCCTTTGTTGCCCAAGTACTTTGAGGCAGCCCGATTTTGACGAGCCGGCCATGGGTTGGGGTTGGCACTCTTTGAAATCGCCAAGAGCCTTTCTGCTGACTTCAGAGAGCTTTATCAGGGCCCCTGCTTCTCTCCTCGTATCTAGAAGACCACAGAAAGACCTTGGGATGTCCTCCAGCAATGAAGGACTTTGGTCAAGGTCCTAAACCGACGCCTCAGAGCTTATCTCCGCAACCGGCAATGCATCCTGGCGCGGATCCCATCAGGCCCACCCACGTACGTGGGAGCCACGTTCCATCAGGCGTGGGGCGACGCCAGCGTAGCCCCGTGTTTGAGGAAACCGAGGAAACGCAAGCTGAGCCCTCTCCACCGCCCGCTCCAGCTCTACCCTCTTCTGTTGCAGATATCACGGCCGCCGCGCTGGCAACGGGCGCCTGCATCGTGGGCATCCTCTGCCTGCCCCTCATCTTGCTCCTGATTTACAAGCAGAGACAAGCGGTCAACACCAGACGTACGTACCCCCCCTCCCCTCGCTCAGCAGCTGGCCCGCGGGGACACCCCAGTCATCTCCATGGCCTTTATGGGATGGGACGTGTCCGCCGGGGTCCGTGGGTTTAGCTGCCCCAGTCCCGTGGGCACCGTGTAAGGTGGCCCAAGGACAGGTCCCTGCCAGGGACGGTCCTGGGAAGGGCCGGGCACGCGAGGAGCGCGGGGGACCCGCGACGCCCGTGAGGCACCCCGGGAGCATGCCGGGGGCACCGAGACCGCAAAGATGCTGCCAGGTGCCTCCCTGCTGAGCCCTTTCCTCCCCGTCCACTGCGAGAGCCGCTCGTTGACTCTTCCCTCCCTCCGCCTCCGAGCCGAAATAGCAGCTGTGCCTTCTCAGTGCTTGAAAAAGCATTATTTGTGCTTTTTCTCCCTCTATCCTTTAAAAAATAATAATAATAATAACAAAAAAAAAAGTCCCTTAGACATCTACGGCAAGCCAGGTCCCCCCGCGGTGCCCCCGCCCCAGGAAAGCAGGCAGTGCCGAGGTGCAGCCGGCTGCCGGCTCCTGCCCGCGCTCGGCTCCCGGTGATGTCAGTAACCAGGCAGAGAGGGCCATAACCAGCAGAGCCATTCCATCACGCTTCGGGCAAGCCGGAGGCCCTGCGGTTCCTCTCACCGAGCTCGGTGGGCAGCCGTGCGGCTCTGAGCAAAGCCTTTGGAGAAGTGGTTTTTGCAGCAGCAGCGGGCACGAGGCCAGCACCCAGAACGGGAACTACGCTTTCGACATCTGTCCCCGGCCAAAAAGACTGGCCGCGTGCCTTCACGCGGGGCGCAGGTCCCCGCCACGCGCTGCAAAGCATCACCTGGGTGCTATTCAAAAATGAGGCGGACTTGCGCAAGGCGGCAGCCCTCCTTCTTCCTTCTTCGGAGCCTGCGGTTTCAGTTCAGGAGGTGGCCGGGCTGGGGAGTAAACAAGGAGGTGGCACAGAAGGAGGTTTGGGAGCAGAGAGGGTGATGCTGAAGAAGGGAGAGAGGGAGGGAGGGCGGGAGGAAGAGATGGGATGTGGATGAGGCAGCGGAAAACCGCACTGCAGCCTGGGTGCAGGGATGCTGCATGGGGGGACCGGCATCCCCCACGGCCCGGGCAGAGACCTGCCTTGTTCGCACCCCTGCGAGGTGACGGTCACGTAGCTAAGGCCAGGCACTTAGAGAAGCACCACCGGTGGTATCGACTAAAAAAACCCCCCCGTGATTTTGGCCAACCCGACCTAACCAGAAGCGCTGTCTCGGGGCGGCAGAGCCCCTGCCGGGAGGAGAGGATGCGGGGAGAGCCGAGCTGGTGGGAGGCTGGTGCTGGCAGCGGGACCGGGTTTGATGCTGGGCATCACGCTGCTGGCGCTCACGCCAACCGGTTTTTCTTTGACAGGTGCCCACGAGCTCGTCAGGATGGAGAGGTGAGGAAACCCACCTGCTTCCAGCTCCCCACAACCTCCTCGCACCCCCTCTGTCCGCATCCCGGACCCTACAAGGGTCTTGTCTCCTCCTCCCCTCCCCTTGAAGCCGGCGTGCACCCTCGGCCCTGCAGAGCGAAGGGGATGCTGGCGGCACCCACGCCCGGGGTCCTGTCCCCTTCTGGGCAGCCGCTGTTTCTCTCCCCTCCCTCCGAGTGGGAAGTGCCTCCTTGCATGGTGCCTGTGCCAAGAGCACGCGTCTCCCCGCGCCCCAGGAAAGCTCAAAACCTTTCGGCTGAGCTTTGCCCCCCGCGCCGGGCTCCCCGCTTGCTCTCAGCCCAGGTGCCACCCCCTGAACCTGCTCCCTGCCCTGCTTGGTTGTTCCCAGCACTCAGCCAAAACCCCCGGGGGGAGGAAAAAGGCTCCCGAAATAAAAATGCAATTCCCCACCCCTCCCACCCTCTCCTCTCCTGCAGCAGTGCCCAGGGCATCGAAAACCCCGTCTTTGAGGCGGTCCCCTCGGCGAGCGCCGAGCTGCGGCCCCGACCCCAGTTGTCCTACATGGCCAGCCGGCAGCTCTCCGAGTCCGACCGGCACCTGCTCTCCGAGCCTGGCACCCCGATGTCCCCCACCATCCCCGGGGAATGCTTCTTCCCGACACTGGGTGAGTGACCGGCCATGCTGAGCACCCACGGGGACCGCTGCCGGAGGGGTGGGAAGGAAACGGGCAGCTGGGATGTGTGTGTGTGTGTGTTGGTGAACAGGAAAGGGGGGTTCAAATACCAGCTGCAAACCTTGTGCTATGTGGGACGTAAGTCCCAGGGCTTTGAAGATGGGAAGGACCCAAAGCCTCTGTTTTCCGTGCAAAAGCAGAGTTTGGCCGTGTCCCGAAGCCTGTCCCCACAGCTGCAAGCCAGACTCATACCTCTGCTCTGCCCTTTTCCAGATCCTGTTCCCGACTCGCCAAATTCCTTGAAAGCCTGAAGACCTCGGAGCAAACCACGTCCCCCAGCCGCAGCCGGGAGAGGCCAGGCAGCCAGACCCCCGGGAGGGCAGCGTGGCTCCGGGCAGCAAAGCCTTAAAAAAACCGAAGCCGAATCCAGGAGCTCTGCACCTCGCCTCCCGTCCTGGCTCTGCCCCGGGGCTGGAAGTGAACTCCTCTTGCCGGGATTTTTAGTTTTTAACTACCTGTTTCTATGGAGAAGAGTATGGCTCTCTATTGCTCACGTCTTACGGGCTAGCTGAAAACTGGGAACGCGGGGAAGGAAGGACGACCCGCACCTGCAAACCTCCCCGAGGATTTAACTTATTGCCAGGGGTTTAAGCTCTGCAATATCAACCTGTTTCTGCATATTTGACTGAACATCCTCTCCGGGAGCGGATGGTAAAGTACTTTATCCACTGCGAGACAAAACAGGGTCACTGGCCAACCTTGTACTACCTTTTTTTTTTTTCAAAACAGGAAGAGGAGAGGCTCCCTGCCGCTGGCGGAGCGCTCCTTCCCCACCTGCCTTTGGAGACAACCAAGGACTTGGGAGGCTGACGTGTTTTCAGCTGGACACACGTCAGGAAAAGCCTTATTTCTGCTGCAATTTTATCCTCGGCTTGGGATCAGGGGAATTTATCTTTCTGGTTGTTTCATTATCAGTGCTGATTAAAAGAGAAAAAGAAAGGATGCTTATGGGGTTTGTTTGCTTGGTGTTGGTTTTTGGTTTGGTTTTTTATTTATTTATTTTTTTTTTAAATGCCCGTACATTATAAAGTTCATCTGGAGGGTGTTGGAGGATGTTCCCGTGACGTGGCCGAGAGCCCCTGCGGAGCGGCGGAGGCAGTGGAGCACGCATCGGGCGGTGGGAAACGCTCCGGCTGGTTTCCTCCCATCCTCCTGGGGCCAGCACAGCCCGAGCAGCCGTCCCCGGAGCTGCCGCCTTCAGCCAGGCTGGAGGACCTGGCGATGCCCCAGGTGCCCTCAGAGCAGGTTTTTTTTTCCCTTCTTGCTTCTGTTTTTGTTGTAAAGTGGGGTAAAAATTTGCCACTAGACAAAGATAGACATTAGTCGTACCAAAACAGGGTCAGACCTGAGCAGCAGGGGTACCAGGCAGCGTGCCCGGCCAGAGCATCCCTGGCTATACGCTGAATTTTCACCCTACGTGGCAGGAGGAAACTGCGTTTGCCTCTGGAATGGGCCGGGAACATGCTGGCCTGCTGCAGGATTTGAGTAATCCGCCGCTGGCTTCAGCAAAAGCAACTTCAGGATGGTCCGGCCGCTGGCAGAGGGATAAAGGAGAAGGCAGCACCAACGCTCCCGCCGAGGATGTGACTTCCTGAGCAGGGGGCTCCTGCTCTTATTGCCTCCCGCGGCTCAGCCCCTTGCCCGGCTTTGCTCGCAAAGCTCGCCCCGTGCCTCCCGGGCTGCCCTCTCCTCATCCCAGCAAAAACCTCAGGCCCTCAGGGAACTTGCCGGCTCCCACCAGCTCTTGCAAACACCTGGCTTGGGAACGTCCATCGAGCCGGCGCTCCGCTGCCGACTCTTTTCCGCTGCATCAGCGCTCAGGGCTTTGCCGACGGGAGAGCGAGGAGCCGCCGTGCTTTACCTGAACTCTGGTTTCAGAGCGGGCGGACGGGAATAGAAACTTGCAGAGGCTGAAGCAGCCCTGGTTGGGGATGGCTGCAAGATAAGCATCAGGGTGACGAGGAGCAGCTTTGCCGATCCACCCTGCGTGGCTGCAGCCACCGACGCCCGGGTCTGCGGGTGCCGGGATGAGCCCTGCTCCGGTGCACGTGGGTGCTGCAGCTCCCTTGGGCGCACATCCTTCCTTCTGCTGCAGGAAGCATCCCAAAAACTCTGGAGCAGGGGCAGCCCTCGGGGAGGTGCAGCCGCAGGCTGGGTCAGACAGAGCCCGGCTGACTCCTGCAATTCCCACGCAAAGACACCAAGACTTTCCAGGTGCAGCTCACCAGCTTGTGAAGGTTTTCTTTCCTGCAAGGTTTTTTTTGGGTAAATGCTTTCCTTTTATCATCAGTATTTTACCCTTTTGCCCCTGCGCTTCCAGCTCCTGAGAGGACAGCCACTCTTCCATGCAGCCTTGCTGTCCTGGCCATCACGGATCACCACGAAACTTCCAAGTCCTCTCCCAGCTCTATATCTCCTCTGCCTCTCCCATACTCTGAAGGCCAAATCTTGAAGCACGTCAAGGAATGTACAAATTACAGCCAATAATCCCCTTTTGGGCATCATTGCATCAGCCTAGACTTACTTGTGAAACCAAAGGTTTTGGTGGGTAACAAACACCGACCGCATCATTTCATCACCCAGGCACGAAGCCAGCAGTCACCAAGCGACATGCAGGCAGCCTTTCACAAAACCTAAGCGTCCTCATGCTCCGAAAAGCACCGAAACTCTTCTCTCCGCTCAGGAATCGGGTCACTGGACGCTTTGTTTCGCTTCGGCACGGCGGGATTTCGATTGTCGCTGGTGGCATAACTTGCGCCGGTGACGTGGTGGTCACACAGCAGAAACCCTGAGGACAAGCGAGGCGGCTGGGACACCGCTTTGGCAGCGCGAAGGGATAAGCCGCGTCACTTGTCCTCTCCGGCAGCGGGAAGGGAAGAGGGCATTGCCATGGCAATGGGATTTGCCGGTTCGGCACACGGCATTCCTCACCAGGGCAGCATCAGTGATGCTCCCAGGGTTTCGGGGCGATGGGGACCCGTCTGGGAGGGACTGGGGGTATCTGCACAAAGCTGCCTTCTCTCATTTTGGAGAAAGAGACTCGTCCAGACTTAAGGCGCAGCGGCAGCATCGCTTGAGAAAAGGATGGCGATGCGCAGGCAGGCGTGCGAACGAGCCGGGAGGGAGGAGCTGAGAGCGCAAAGCCTGAAGCGAGAGCCGCACGCCACGGTTTGCACTGCGAGTTGCAACCCGTTTCCTCAAAATGTAGAGCGGGGTTTTGCAGTGAGGTCTCTGCAGGTAGATCAGAGAGATGGAGCGAGATAGCAGACGGAGGTGGGGGAAGAAAGGGCGGCAGGGTGTCACACAGGGTATCGTGCCTCCCTATCTCACTGCGCTTGCTTTGTGCACGCAGCGGGTCGCTCAGCTCCCCGCAGAGCCGTGGGGTGAGGAGGGACTCGGGGCTGGAAAATGCACCAAATGTTATTTGCTCTTTTGACTCTCCGGTGCCGGAGTGCTCCTGACAGGCACAAATAACGAGGCTTGCTCTCCGTGGAGCGGGGAAGGCGCGAGGGAGAGAAGCCAGGCTGCAGCAATTGCACTTATCCACCGGGCTCTCCTACGCGCCGGTAGCCGAAAAGCAAGTTGGCCACCTCTCCAGGCCAACGGATGATGGACAGGGTCTTGGATCAGCCCCCAAACGCACCCCCAGACCCTGCTCACTGTAGGCAGGGCGCTCCGGATGGCAGCGACGTGACCGACGAGCTGCCCAAATCTCGCACGGCGGGGACCGCAACGACTGTAGCGGTAATTACCGGAGCTCGTCTTATTTGCAGGCGCTGGCGCAGACACGCATTGCTCCACGGTGAGCTGAACGGTGGTTCAGCTGCCGCTCCAGCCACCCCCTGCCCTGAGAGGGGCGAGACCGACATCCCAAGACCTTTCGGACTCGGAGACAAAGAGCTGGAGGGAAGACAACTCCTGCAGCCACCAGCACGCCCGCCCGTTGGGATATCGGTGGTATTCTCGCCCCTTACAGACGGGAGAGAAACAATTCAACCCTTCTGCTAAAAGCCCTTCGGAGCAGACGCGGCGAGACGGAAAGCACCTGGCAAGAGTGGGTCCCGCAGGACCGGGCGCCGAAGGAGGCTCTGATTCATACCAGCAAATTTGGACCCCGAGACATAACCCGAATGGCAGGGTCACCAAAACATCGCTCCCCGTGCCTGTTCCCCACTTCCCCGCTCAACATCTCAGCGCTAAGCTCGCTCCCCGCAGTGCTGCCCAGCTCCATCCTCCCCCCTAAAAAGCGCATTTTGGTGGCTCACCGACAGGGAGGGGTTGCCCTCGTCCTCGACGGTGACCACCAGGCTGTAGAAGCTCTGCCGCTCGCGGTCCGGCGGGGAGGGCCGGGTGGCGATCTCACCGGTGACGCGGTCCATGCGGAAGGTCAGGTCCTCGTTCCCGCGGGTGATGTAGTAGGAGAGGACGCTGTTGAGGCCGACGTCCCGGTCAGTGGCGCGTACCTGGGCCACCGCCGTGCCACCGCCAACGTTCTGCAAGGTGAGACGGCGGGGTGAGCGGCAGAGACACACAACACGAATCACACGCACCTCGTAACGCGTAAGCTATGTAATTAATAACATTAATAACATCGTTCTAATACAGAACGGGTTTTTTCCCAGGCCTTGTGGTGCTTGAGGCTCCAAAATCGCTGCCCTGACACCCAGCAGCCAAGCAGGAGGGTGCTCTCCTTCGCCAGCTCCTGGATGCCATTTTTGCAGCGCTTTATCACAAACGATGTTTAATTAATAGACGCATCTTCGTCCAAAAGCCATTCGCCCTGCCACTGATAGCTCAGCCGAGATTCAGCCACAGGCTTAGCAACGGAAGGCTCTGCCCTTTGCTCGGGCGCTCCCATCTGTTGTAGTTTGAGACTCCGAAATTAAATGTGTTTTCTACGTCAGCTTTCAAAAGGAAATGGAATAAAACTAGCAGGCCACGTTTGCTGTTAAGAGTCGCCAAAGCCGGCTGCCGCTGCACGCCGAAATTGCGCCTCTTTTTCCTTCCGTTACAGCATCTCCCATTTGTTGCAGCGAACCGGTTCGACTCCCTGCCGCAGAAAGCGTCGCCTTAGACCCTTCCTCGGCTGGCACAGCCTGAAAGAGCGTGAAAACCGGTGTGTGTGTGCAAAGGTGAAAGCTGCGTAATGGACTCGGAGCTCGGCTAATTATTTTTGGATGGTCCCATTACGGAGGAAATCAAAACAGAAATTCTGTTCTTCCACCAGCACTGAAGACACATTAAATAGATAAGAAAATCCTAACGGGGCAATAACTTTAATGCAAAGCTATTAATCATGAGCAGCACTTCCTCACAGCTAAGTGTCACTGGCTATTACTCGTATTTCATTTTTCATCATCAAATTGAGAACCCCCCCGGTCAAGGAATTAAACTGTCAGGAAATAAGTTGTCTTTTCTCACGCCTGATTGTGTTTTATTGCTTAATTATCTAGCTCTTGCCGAGCCGCTTCCTGAAAGCAATTCCTATTCTGCACCGTGCCGCCTCTTGTGTCATTTCGGTGGCATTTCCATGGGTGGGTAGCCACTTCTCCTTCCTGCTGGCCCCTGTGGCCTCATGGGCTTAAGTTGCCTGCAGAGCTCTCTCCTAGTCCAAAACGAGGAGGACCTCACAAGTGGAGGGCTTGCAAGGGGCCACCAAGCCTTAAATCACCCAAGATGAGGTTTGTAAGGGGCCACCAAGCCTTGAATCACCCAAGGCGAGGTTTGCAAGGGGCCACCAAGCCTTGAATCACCCAAGGCGAGGTTTGCAAGGGGCCACCAAGCCTTGAATCACCCAAGACGAGGTTTGCAAGGGGCCACCAAGCCTTGAATCACCCAAGACGAGGTCTTGGTGAGGTCTTAAATCATCCAAGGTGAGGTCTGGCCGCAAGGCAGGTGGGGACAACGGCGTTGTCCCCACCTGCCTTGCGGCCAGACCTCACCTTGGATGATTTAAGACCTCACCAAGACCTCGTCTTGGGTGATTCAAGGCTTGGTGGCCCCTT
>VXBL01009159.1:593983-653191 GCA_013400195.1 Aramus guarauna | reverse complement strand
GGAGAGGAGCAGGGCTGGGTGCTCACCTCGCTCACGCTCACGTTGTAGCCGAAGGGGCTGTCGATGATGGGGGGGTTGTCATTGACGTCGAGAATGTTCACTCGCAGAGTGTGTTCCTTCCTCCTGGGCGGCACACCACTGTCCGAGGCTTGGATCTGTGGTTGGGGAAAAGATTTTTTTTTTTTTCAGAAAAAATGGTATTTTTTAAGCTCACATCCCCAAGAAAACAGCTGCGATGCTCAAAGAAAAGAAGCCCAAGGAGGTAAGCGGGGTGGTTTGGTGCTCACCCGTAAGGTGTAGCGATCCAGCAGCTCCCGGTCCAGCGGCCGTGCCACAAACACCTCACCGTAGGTGTTGTTGGTGGTACGGATCTCAAAAGCCCGGCCGATGTTCCCCGACGTCAGCGAGAACGTCACCTGGAAACATCACGGGGAAAGAAAAACAGGGCGGTCAATGTGGTGCTGCGGGGAGAAAGGAGACCCTACACTAATAAACCCAGCATCGTCTCGGGAAGACTCTGAAGTGAGTTGGGGTCCCCGGGTGTGCCGGCTTAGTGCAGCCAGCCCAACGCAAACACCCGGTCTCACCCGCACCCTCCTACGATGCTAGCGATTTCTGGTATTAAAGGTGACGAGACCTCATTAAACGCCTGTCTGCGTGATAAACAAAATGAGATCTTCCTGCTCAGCCCGCCCAGGGCCTCGCTGCTGTTTCCCACCGCGGGAGAGGCTGCGGCTGGTTTTCAGATCGCCGGGCTCCTTTTGAGACGCGTCCTGCAGAGCTCTTTGCCCCAGACAGCCCAAGGACAATGCTCGTCCTCTCCCGCAGGCACGCCTCGGCCGGGGAGCACCCGTACCCGCGGCACGAACGTCCCCAAAACCGCTGGCATCGACGGCCAGAGTTTGCTCTCGCGGGGATGCAGATGAGGGGAAGGGGTTGGGAAGACACCGACGGAGGCGTTTCTGCCTCGGTGAAACGCTACCGCAGCCTGACGGGCAGCCCCAAACCCGCTGCGCCCGCATCCCTACCTGCCCGTTGCTGCCTGCGTCCGGGTCGCGGGCCAGGACCACGGCCACCCGTTTGCCGACGGCGCTGTCCTCCGCCACGCTCACGGAGGAGTCAGAGGTGATGTCAAACTGGGGGCTGTTGTCGTTCTCGTCCAGGACCGTGATGGTCACCTGCGGGCATGGCACAGGGCTCGGGCAGGGCAGGGGCAGGAGCCGGCCCCCTGCCCGCCCCGCATCAATAGTCACGCTGACACCCCCGGCAAACTCTCCATCTGCTGTGCCCCCCCGAGGTGCCGACAGCGTGAGCGTGCTCCGTCCCACGGGGGAATGGGTGCAGGTGTTTGAGCCCAGGAGCTGAAGCTACATCCCTGTCTGCAGAGGAGGAGGAGGAGGAGGAGGAAGGACGCTTAGAGGCTGGAGAAAGAGCACAAGAATTCTGCAGCTCTCAAGCGGTGGATTTTTCTATGGAGCATCCTCCTAGGGTTTTTATTCTCCAAATAGCTGGGCACGAAGCAACTCACGCTGCCGCAGGGTGACCCTTTCCTGCTGAGCTTTTCACGAGCAGCAATTTCACCCGCGCTCACGGAACCAGAGGTTGGGCAGGGTTTGCTTTAAAGCTGCACGGGCACAAAGAAGTTGGAGCTGCCTGTATGGAACTAAACCGGGGCATAGAAAAGACCCGAGCTCCCTCCTGGAAAAACGCACGCGGGCAGGCGAGAGACCCGGCAGGAGATGCTCAGAGGGACGCCCCAACACAGCGCGGAGGGGACCGGGGACCGGGCTACCTTGGCCACAATTAGCCAGAGGAAATGCTCTCATCGCATTTGTAATCGAAGAGCTGCGACGCGGCGCAGGAGTGAGAGAGGAAGAGCCTTTCTGTTCCCGGGGCTCTATTTACGGGTGCCCCGAACCCCCAGGTGCAGCCAGGCTGAATGCGACAATATCCCGGAGGAAGCCGGGGAGTGAGTTGTGCACCTCGGGGCGATTCAGTTATTGTTGCCACCGAGTTAAAAACAGAGAGCCGGGAGCGGGGAGAGCCCATCCAGCTCCCGCGATGGATCCGGCAGCTGCTGTCCCAAGTGCCCAGGGGCGTTGGGATTTCTGCTGGCCGGCACCGTGTCCCGGGGTGTGTCACAGAGGCTGGTGGGATGGGGCTGGAGATCTCTACATCCATCCCTCCCCACAGCTCGACGTGGATTTCAGGATGCATCCTGGTCCCCAAGGTGATGCCAGCATGACGGACACGCTTACCTTCTGTTGGAGGAGAGCAGAGGGGGAAACAGAGAAAACAAAAAAACCAAGAGTTACTGGGGCACGAAGAGACGCGGGCATGCGCAAGGGGCAGCGGGCTGGCCTCGCATCCCCCCGTGGCAGCGCTTGGGGCCGCGATACCCCCCCTGCAGCGATTCGGAGGCTCCTCTGTTAGTGCATCCTTTTGTTTTTCCTAGACAAGCTTGGCAGATTTGCCCCTTGCTCCGGGAGAGGCTCAGCCAAGAGCGCGGCAGCGTGCGGAGAGCACGGCTGCCGGCACCCACGGGTGGGGAGAGGCAGCGCTCGCAGCCTCGCTGCCTTTGTCCTCCAGCATCCTTTTTGGGGGCAACAGATGCGCCGAGACACGAGACACAGAGCGCTGCCCATCTCCGCGGGCCAGCCGCCGGTTTCGACCCTCCCCGGCGCTCCCTCAGCTGTCCCAAACCGGCGGAGTTTGGGTAGTGCCAGCCGAGCTGCCCCTGCCCGCGGCACGGGGACCGGGCTCGCCCCGCACCCCCGGCAGAGAAATGCAAATCACCCCCCTGCTCGGCTGCCTCTCAAACGGCCAGATATAACCCTCTCAAACGGAAACCACCGGGAAGTATTTCAAGGCCCCCAAATTTAATTCCCTCCAAATTGCTTCGGCTTGGTGAGTGACCGGCAGACCCAATGGTTTGGGGTATTTTGGGGTTGGGTTTGGTCTGTGCTTATGCAAATACAGGGTTTCCCCCAAATCAGGGTTTCCGGACCCTGACGGCCGGAGCAGAGAGGACAACTAGGACATGCTGTCCCATGCTGGAGGAAAAGGGAGGTGACCTGAGGGCGGCTCTGCCCGTGCAAAGGGTGGCGGGGAAGTGGGTAGAAGCTGCTCACCACCGTGGAGTCAATCTTTGGTCCTCCATCATCGGCCACCACTGTCAAGGTGTAGAAATCCCCCTTCTCTCGATCCACCTGGCCTTTGACCGTGATCACACCCTGCCGAGGACGAACGACCGCTGTGTTGGCTACCAATATCAAAGGCCACAGTGGACAAACAAGCCAGGAGGGACCACGCTGTGGCTACTTACGGTGATCCCGTTGATCTTGAAGAGGGAGAGTGCCTGGGTGTTGGTGTTGGGGTCGAACTTGTAGGTGATCTGGTTGAGGTTGTCGATGGAGCGGGCCTGGACCCGGAGCACCTCGGAGCCCAGGGGGATGTTCTCCATGATCACGGCCTCATAGCTGCTGTTGGAGAACTGTACGGCCTCGTCCAGCTCGTTCAGCAGGCTGACGTACACGCTGCAAAATCCCTGGTTGTTGGGAGGTGCCTGGTCCGTGGCAGAGACGTTCATCAGGTAGCTGGTTTTGGTCTCGTAGTCCAGGTACTCGATCGTTGTGATGAGGCCCGTGCTTTCATCGATCTCAAATTTCCCTTCGGCGCCCGACAGGATTTTGTAGTTCACCAGACCGCCGTTCCCTGGGGCAGGAGGAGGAACCACGGTGCCGGTTGGACCGAGCGACCCAAAGAAGCAGACACCGCCAGTGTCGACCCCGACCCCGGAGCAGAGCCCATCCCACGTGGAAATTTCAGCCCAGCCAAGCTGGGATCCATGCAATGGCTGATTTCACCGCTTTCCCCCCAAACTTGAGTGTTTCTGTAAGCTCGCTCCTGGCTTCCTACCTGTGTCTCGGTCCGTGGCCCGGACCACCGCCACCGAAGTCCCTATCCCTGCTGTCTCCCGCAGCCCCAGGCGGTTGTACTGCCGCTGGGTGAACACCGGCACCTCGTCGTTGACGTCTTCCACGTAGACGATCACCTGTGAAAGCCCCCAGAGAAACCACGGGTGAGCCGGGCAGGCTCGTGAACCCTCGCCAGCTGCTTACGCTCGCAAGGGGAAACGTATCCTTCACGGCGCTCATCTGCTGCACGGGGGAAACGTTATCTCTGCTACAGCTACCACGCGGCGGAGAGCGAACACACCGAGTTTGACGTCACAGGTTTAAATAAGCCCTGTGGTCGGAGTGACTCAGTCCTTCCCTGGCCAGAGGCGGTTGGAGTCTGTGTATTAATTTCTCTGTGTTTTGGGACGCCCTGCTGGAAATCTTGCAGTTAGAGACCCTGCAACGCAGAAACGCCGATGGCTTGGTGGGAAATTTTGCTCAAAGTTCAGCGGGTCGAGCCGCTGTTTCTCCAGGGAACATCCTTTCTCCTCCCGGTTTTCCGCTTGCTGCTGGTGCTGCGGGCAGGTCACGCTCAGCCAGAGCCCACCCTGAACTCGGTGGGTCTAAAAGTAGATGGAACCGGCGGGCTGGGTTTGTGGGAGCTGTGGGAAGCTGGTGTATCGCTGCTAAAGATTATCGTCACTGATTATTGAAGTAGGCTCTTGGCCAGGAGACACGGTTGCCAACAGGCTAGGGCTCAGCTCTTCCCCGGCAGCAGAGCCGAATCTCGCCGGGCAAGCGGGACTCCCTCTGACAGTGGCTGCCACACCACTTAGCAGCTTCATCACACCGAAATGTCACAGGAAAAAAGAAAAAAAAAAACCAAAACCCAAACAAACAACGAAAGAACCACCCTAACAAGCTCTTCTCCACCCACGGGCAGCTACCGGAGAATTTCCGTCAGCATTTCCATGCCAGATCTCTCAAACTTCCTGCATGCCTGCAAAGGCTGGAAACGACTGCCCTCGAATGAAGCATCCCAAATATTTTGCACGCACTCCACCGCCGCCCAGCCCTCCTGCCCACCCTTCAGCGGCCGTGAGGTCCTTACCCGCACGGAGCTCCTCATGGGTCCCTGCTCCGTGTTGTAGGCCTCCACCTCCAGGACGTGCGAGGAGTTTTGCTCCCTGTCCAGGTGCCGCACGCCTCGCATCACCAGCCCGGTGCTGGGATTGATGCGGAAATTGTTGTGCTCATTTCCTGGCAGAGGGGAAAAAGAGAGATGGATGCTGCCCATCACCGCTGCGTCAGTCCTGGCGACGTGCCGAGCCTTCCCCGGGGAGCTGCCTCACAGGCAGGTTATTGAGCAAAACCCAGGCCCCCACCACCTTTGGCTACGTCAGGGACTGGTCCTGGTCAAGCCAGGAGCTACGGGGTCCATCAACGACAAATCATCCCCCGGCAATTAACCCCGATGCTGAATTTCTCTCAGGGGTGGGCTCCAAAGAAGTGCAAAAGGAGGGAGGGAGGGAGCGGCGAGGCTGGACACGCGGCTGGCCGGAGCCTGGCACAACCGCACCGACGTGCGAAGGGGCACCTGGACTTACCCTTGACAATCCTGTACCACACTCTCCCGTTAACGCCTTCATCCGCGTCCGTGGCTTTCACCTTTGTGAGAAAAATACCGGAAGAAAGGTGAATGCCACCAGCCTGGTGCACGCCGGACGCTGGTCCGAGCCCTCGCAAGACCCCGAGCGGCGGGTGGGAGCACCCCTCAGCTGTGACGGTCCACGCGCTTACCGAAGAAGCCGTCAGCCCCAGGAAACCCAAGCCACAGGTCCCCTCTGGTGCCGCTGAACACCACTGCGGTGCTTTCCCTGCAAACCCGGCCAGCAGCCCACCGGCCGCGGCAGCTGGGAAGCGGGCACTGGCGAGGGACAGCGGGGCCGGGGGCTTCCTCCCCAGCTGGCACCGAGCCGTGGCACCTCCTCTCCACAGAAACCGCTTCTCACGAAGCATCCAAACCGCGACCGCGGTGCCGGCCGCTGGCGAATCGCCGGGGTGAGGACGCGGGGAATGCTTTAGCCTTTATTCCCCACCTGCTTCCCCCGGCAAGGCACCTTCTGCCTGCAAACGGTACCCAGCGGTTTCCTCTCCGCAGGCAGGCGGGGGTTTGCCCCCAGCCGTGCACTGCCAAGAGGAGGGCTTGCTGCAAAGGACCCACGCACGGCAGGGACGGCAAGGCCATTTACAGGGGCTCAGCTTTAAAGCCCGGGGCTGGCTTTCACCCACAGCCTGCCCAACGCTTGCGGGGCGCTCAGGTGCTCTTCCAAAATGCAGCTTTGAGATGCCTTGAACTGCTCGTGTTCCCTTCCGCCAAATAAGCCCACAGCAGCGGCAATCTTAGAAAATGCTGACCCTGCACTTGCAAACTATCTGGATTTCCCACCCCGTCTGCCACACACGCCATTTTTCTCAGACCGGCTCGCGCCTTGCTTACGGCTGGACACAACCTCATGCCTCGCTCCGCGTTTCCCCACGGACCCAGCACCCTCCTTTCGCAGCGGAGAGCTCTCCGTCCGCACGCTGCCATCGCACCCACACCAGCTCTTCCACCCGCGGGGCTGCCCAGGGCCGTTCCTGGGCAGGGGCTGGCCCGTCTCCTCTCCCCTGTGATGGATGGGTCCCACACCAGCAGCCCAGCGCTGCCTTGGCACGGCGAGACCAGCCTGCCGCACGCGCCGACTCCCTCCTGGGAAAAGCTGTCCCGTCAGCCAAAACGCCGTGCCAGGGCGGCAACGGTGGGAGGGGAGCCTAAGGGACGAGAGACAAATCTTTGCAGCTTTTTGTGCCCTTCCCTGCCCCGCCGTGCCCAGGAAAAGGCATTTTAAGGCGAGCAGATGGAAGACTTTCAATACGAAGAGCACTGCGTGGGAGCAGCAAACCGTACCCTGCAAACACCCCCTTAACCCCCCTTTTCTCAGCTCACCCAAGCGGGTGCTGCAGGCAGCTCCGGCACATAAACCAGGTGAAATGGGTCAGCCCCGGTGTTTGTTTTTCATTAGGAAAAAAAAAAAGAAAAAAAAAAAAAGGAGTTTGCATTAAACCAATGCAGGTTGTGGCCCATGGGAAAAAGCTCAACTGCTGCTGGTCCCCCCCACCGAGGTCCCAGAGGAGATGCGACACTCTGACAGTCCCAAAGCTGGGAAAAGAATTTAACGCGAGTGCGAGCGGTGGGACAGAAAGCTCTTTCTGCTGCGAGCGCGATGCCCGGCACCGGTGCCTCCAGCCTGCGTTATCCCCTTGCTAGAGAGGGAGAGGGCTGCCGGCAGACCCAGCCTTCTGCAAACCACCTTTCAAACACCCCCGGCGCCTGGAAAGGGGTCAGAAGAGGAGGAGGAAGCTGGGGGAACGAAAGGGTGGGGAGAAAAGCAGGCGGCTTTGAGCAGAGTCGCTGGGAAAAGGGGGAGCAGGCGTGCGGAGGGCAGCTCGCCACCCCCTCAATGGTGCGGGGGGCTCAGCCCACGACCGTACCATTCAGCCTTCCCCCAGGGGCAAAGCTTGGAGAAACACGTCCCGGGGGGCTCATCCCGGGGCACCGCTGCGCTGCCAAAGCCCGGGGAGGGGGGGCCCGGGAGCCCCCTTGGCTTTGCACTGGGGCCGTCCCCAGCTGGGCTGCCTTCTCTCTCTCCCACCCTCCCTTGCCCTCCAAAAGGGAGGAGGGGGCCGGCAGCCCGCAGCGGGAGAGGCGGCAAGGCAGGCGTGCGGGAGGCAAAGCCCGGGCTCGGCCGGCCGCTGAGAGGTAGGGACCCCAAACCCCTGCGGCAACGGGCGGGGTGGGGAGGGGAGATGCCAAGTTTGGGGGGGGGAAAAGCTGGGGAGCTCCAGGAAAGCGTCGCTTAAGCAAGATGGGGAGGGGAAAGGGAGCTGCTTTTCATCTGAGCTGTACTACAGGGGGAGAAGTGCCTGAAAACAGCCTCTTCTTTGCAGGAGTTTGAGAAAAGGGAGGGAGAGCATATGGAAAAGCTCCTGCCAAACTAGCCAGCTGTGCCAGGCCGGGCAGGCAGCGCCTGGTGCTGGGCAGAATAACGCGCTCTCCTGCTCACGCACAAGACTCGTTTCTTCTTCCTTTCCACCTTCCTCAGGAGCATTTTGCTTTTTTTCCATTTTCTCTTCTTTCCCTCTTATCCACAGCTGCCTCATGCCCAGTGCTGGGTCCTGAGCACTCGTGGGGACGCCTCACATCAGAGCTGATCAGCCAAGGACAACACTTGGGGGGGGGGAGGTTTCCAGGCTGGGCAAGCCTGTTATTAACCCAGCTGGACTGCACAACGTGGGGCTTGGTGGGACAACGATGCTGGGAAGGGGCGATGCTACTAACAGGGATGCAGGCAGCGGCTTGGCCGGTGCGGGCAACTGGTCCATTGCCACGCTTCAGGAAAGGCACCGAGCTCCCACCCTGCGGGAGGGAAGCCCTCATCCCCACGGGTGCTGTGGCCAGGGCCCGGGGAGTGCTGATCTTATCGCACCCTGACCTTTCTGCTGGTAAGACCCCAATTTTGATTGCTTTTTGCTGAAATTCTGCTCAAACGACTGTAGCTCTGTCTCAGGCAGGAGGTGAGGGGGAATCCCCTTTGTCCACGTTAATACGTTGAAAACTCATTTGACCTCTACAAAAATCACTGCTCACGTGTACTCTGCAAAGATTTCCCAGATTTTTAGCAGCTCTTTCTGGAAGGATTTAGAGCTCAGGCAAGGGGTAGCCTGGACCTTCCCTGAACCCGCAGCTCCGCCAGCCAAGCTAGGTGTGAGGAGGGGATGGGTGGGAAGCAAGAGGAGAAGAGGGCATGGCTGGAAAACCCTGGGAAAACATCAGTGTGATCCTTCCTGATGAGTTTCTAAGGAATGCTGTCAGCTGGATTTAAAAGAAAAACCCTACAGCCACCACCAACAGAGCAAAAAAACAACCCGAAGAAATTGCCCGTGCCTCCCGGCTCGCCCGTAAGGAACAGCGTAAGGTCATCGAGCCAAACCACGTGTGGTCAGTAAACGCCAGAACGAAGGCAGCCGTGGAAACCTCGATTGGGGCTGCCTTTGGGGCGTGCGGGAAGCAGCAGCCCTGCCTGCTGGTTTTCATGGCCGGGCAGCGCACAGGAGCAGCCCGCCCGCGGAGCAGGGGGGTCCTTGGGATGGCTGCGGCTGCCAGGGGATGCTCTCCTGGGGATACCAACATCACAGCTTTAAATGCTCGAGCCCAGGCGACGCAAAGTATTCCAGAAATAAATCACATCTCCCAAGCGCCTCAAACCCGGCACCCAACTCTAGCGGAAACCTCTGACCTTATTCCCTCCGTATCCCAGCTCATTGCCTGGAAGGGGAAGGGCACGGATCCTCCGGGATGAGGCAGGGTCCTGGCAAACCCTGGGAGCACGCAGAGGGTACGGTGCGGCACGGACAACCCGGGCTCGAGGACTCCTGAACCTCCGAGCCTTAAGGCGTTTCCTCCTGCGTAATTTGGCCGGTGAGGGATGCTTGTCTCTCCTGATGCAGCATCTCGCTTTCCACCGGGCTCTTCTCCGCCGGGGCATCTCATAGTTTCCAGTTGGTGATGAAAGAGATTTCGCTGATGTCTTCTCTCTCCTTTTTTGAATGTTTTCCCGGTGAACGGCTGGCTGGTGCCTACACAAACCTGCCTGCCTCTGGGGCGGTGGCTGCAAGAGCAGTCCCAGAGACCCTGGCAGTCCCTGCAGCCCTGCCTTTACCCCTTTAAACTCTTAATTTTAAATCGGCTCAATCCAAATCCGTACTTGCCAGCAGGTTGCCCGGCCACGGACCACTCTAACAGCTCTCCATCACTCTTCTAACTCCCAGATCTCTGGAGGGAGGTCAGTGTAATGAAGCTTTACCTCCAGCATACAGGCTTAGAGCATGAAGGGCCAAGCCAAGCTGTCGTGTCGCAGAGGGTTGGCACGGCAATATTTCCCCAGCCCTCATCTCCGAGCTGGGGACCTGCCGACCCCGGGGTCGGGAAGGGGTGCACGGGAACACGATGGGTGCAAAATGCTCCGGGGATGTGAGTTGGGGGGTGGACCTGACCCGGTGGGGAAAGGAAAGGACAGTCACCATCAGGTGTTTGGTAAGAGCTCTTCCTAATGAGGCTTTGGGTTTGCATCACTGTTTGCAGATCTGGCTGAGAAACCTGCGGCGTGTCTCAACCTGAAAGCAGGTCACAGCAAAACACCTAACCCGAGCGGATTGCCAGCACAGGCAGGGCGAGGGCGTTAGAACTGGCCCCTGCAAAAACAACAACAAAACAAGGCACCGCTAGCGCAATACTGCAGCTCGACGGGGACTTATCTGGGCAGAGGATCAACCAGTTACCCGTTTTCTTTGGGGGAGAGGGAATAATCAAAACTCCCCAAATGACAGTCCATTCAGCAAAACCACATTTCTGGGGAACAGAGCAGAACCAAACCCCAGCAGCTTGGGGGGAGGATTTGGGGCTTTTTCCCTAGCGTACAGTTACATATCGCTTCCAGAAAAGCTTCATGCAGCGTGAGCGTGTGTTCCCCACAGGTGTCATCACCGGGGCCGTGGTACTGCGTGTTCGTGGTCCTACCTGCGCTAGATTTCTTTGCCAGACGGTTTAGCGCTTCGATTCAGGGCAGTGCTTTGCAGATATAACTCCTACCTCTGTGCTTTGCCTGCCGGCAAAGCAGACAGGCTCCTGTCACCCTGTGACACGGACAACACGGCCAGGAGGACCTCGGACATCAAAGCAAGCCAACAGTCCATCAGGCTGGACAGAGGGTGGCTGTCTGTCCAGCTTCTAGGTGGTAATCACCCGTGTTGCTTCTCTGTGTCACCTTGTGCACTGCAGGGAAGATGAGCACAGAGGATGCTCGCAACGGGACCTCTCCCACCCCACCTCTCCTTGGGCTTCTGGTTTCAACCACCGAGCTGATCCCTTCCGTTACTGCATCCCCCGAGAAAGCAGACCCGCTGCCTGTCATCATCGCTCTCGTCTGCATCTTCCTCCTCCTGGCGACCTTCCTCATCTTTGTCACCCTCTGCAAGCCGGCGGCGCTGGACCAGTCCCGCTTTGGGTCCCACGAGTGCATGCCCCATCATCCAGCGGATGCCAGCGAGCCCCAGCTGAGGCTCTGGAAGCGTCTGGGCTCCCTGCGACGCTCCATCCACACCTTCAGGAGGAGTCGCCCAGTGTCCCAGAGCCACCTCGCCTGCCCCAGGAGCTCCCCCACCAGCCAGGACTGGGACGTCATGGAATCCACCAAAATGTGAGCCTGCTCCGCGGGAACTAACGCACCCTGCACCCCTGTTCTTTCCCAGGCTTTTGGTTCAGGCTCAGTTCCCTCCTCCAGCAGCCCCGGGGACCCTGGGCATCCCGGCAGAGCCCCTTTAAGCAGCTCATTCCCAGGCAGCAGCTCTGCAAGGCGACAGGACGTTTTGCCATTTCAGATTCCCAAATGCTTTCCAGGTTACTGTTTCCTGGCAGGAAAAGTGGAGGCATCTGAACTACACCCACACGCAGCTATCACCGGGCAGTCCAAAAAAATATTGCTGCTTAATTTCTTTTGGAAAACATTGTGCAAGTTGTGAGGCACCTGAACAAACAGCCCGGGCGAGAGCAGAGCAACCTGGCTGCCTAACAAATACCGCCTTGAAGACGGGCATCCCGGGGCAAATGTGCTCCACAAAAAGCAACCCGCAGCTGAGATTGCCCCCACGACGGGCTCCGGAGTGGGTGGAGGAAGGCTCGTGCCGCCCTGCCCGGTCCCTGTCTCCCCTTCCTCTCCGTGCAACAAGCCGTGGGTTGCTGCGGTGGATGCTTGGAAGGATGCACGCTTACAGCTGGAAAACCTGCTTCGGTAAACGAGCAGCGGGAGCAGGTAAACACGCCTATAAATACATTAAAGAGCTCTTGTGAGGCTCGCAGGCGCTGCCAGCTTGGAAAGCCACCACGCAAGGCTGAGCCCTTCATTTCTGCTGGGAAAGGGTACAACAGCCAGCAGGAAATCTGGAGTGCTTAAAGGAATCATAGGAAAAAGTGGTTTAATTGTTCCAGGTCTGCAGCTCACGCTACCTTCAGACATGGAGGTCACCCCTTTGGGTGAAGTCTCCGACCCCCATCTCTCTGGCTTTCACGTGGTTCCCGACCCTCACGGGGTGCAGCTCTGCCTGGGACATTCCCGGGCTCCTCCTGGTTTGGGCTGCCCGGCTTTCGGACCTGCAGGCGTTCAGCTGCTCACGTGGCTCTAAACGTGCTCTGTAAGTTGGGTTAAAACGAGCAGGAGAAGGGCGCTGAGCCCCTGGCTGTTTAAAGCCAGCTCGTTCTGCTGATCAGGGCTGGAGCAGAAGGTGCAGAGGGCTGGACGGGGGCTAGCGAGGACAGCAGCTGCGAGAAGGGGATGGGGGAACCTTCAAAAACCCTCTTCTTGCCATAGGGATGTGGGGATCTGTTTGAACGGGGAGACGTTCAGTACACACGGTTCACTTTTAAAGGTGTAAATTAAACTAAATGGAGGTGATTGCCCATTTCCAGTTCCCTCTGATTTTGCTCTGTAGAAAACAAACTTCCCCCAGATAACGCCTCTCCCTTGCCACAGACCGCCAAGGGCATCCCTCTCTTTCGGGACTGGTGCTCTAAGAAAAGGGACTTGGTTGTCAGACTCGGGTGTCCTCCGTTCACAATCTTTCCATTTGCAAAACCGGCTCAGTTTTGGGAGTCTCCTCTCCGCTTGCACACCTCCACCCTCGGGTGCAGGGATCGCAGGCAGATGCCTGACCCCAGAGACAGGCGCGGTGCCACGAGCATCCACGTGCGCGGTGCCACGAGCGTCACGCGCGCAGTGCCACGAGCATCCACGAGCGTCACGCGCGCGGTGCCACGGCACGACAGGTGACGAGGAGCTGCAGGGCCCGCGCTTGGGGACCGGCCGCCCCGAGCACGACTCCCAGCAAATCTTTGTTGCAAGAAGCGAAAGGCTTCTTTCTTCTCTCCCGGTGACTCACCCTGCCCGTGAGAGCCAGGGACAAAGCTGCCCCTTTCCCCGTGCCGGGAGAGGTATTCAAGGCAGGAGGAGCCTTCCCAGGGCCCTCTGCAAAGAGCCTTTGGTGCCCGCTCCAGAAGAGCCCTGGGTTTGAAGGGATGCTGGAAGCCCTCGGAGGCTGCGTGAATGCCCGCATTCATTTGGTGCTCACTGAGCCATTCAGCTCTGCCCACCGCTCCCTCAAAGAGGAACAAAAATGAAAGCAAAGTCCAAACGCTTTTCTCCCCCTGTTTCCCCCCTGCTCTCAGAGCATCTCTTTGCATTCCCTCTTCTCCCTCCCCCTCGAGATCTCCGCTCTCAGCCCCTTCTCTGCTGGGAGGAGAGAGACAGCGGGGATGCAGATGCAGCCAGGCAAAGGAGCCTCGCCAACACAGCGCTTGGGTTTTCTCCTCTCACCCCCTGCAGAAATGGGGTGAATTCCTTATTCTTCCCTTGCGCTTTGCTGTCTTCTCCCCGGTGCTCACAGCCTGCATTAGGCAAAGGAGCAGGGGAGCGCACAAGCAAGAACGCGTCTTGAGTTGGCCCGGGGGGACAGACCACCGACGGGGAAAGAAAATGTCCTCCCCGGGCTTTCCACAGCTCACAGCCGTGGTGCTGGGGCCCAGAGAGCTGGGGACCCCCGTTGCCCACCCAGGGACCCCGGTAGAAGAAAGCCACGTGCCTGCACTATGCTGCTGGCGGCCGGGATGTCCTCGGGGACGCTGACTTCGTAGCTGCTCTGAAGGAAGATGGGTCGGTTGTCATTGACATCCAGGACGGTCACGTAGACGGTGGCAGTCCCAGTGCGTCGGTTCCCCGTGGGGCCGTTGTCTGTACGGGAGAGAAAGGCGAGGGGAGGTTCGGTCAACCTCCATCTCCTCCTTGCACGGGTAGTGCTCAGCCCTCGGCTGCGGAAAATAACGGGACCAACATTTCTAACCAAATCCTCTGTCTTTTCTGCAGCTTCCAAATCCCACACTGAACCACGAGGCTTTTTTTCCTGCCTATCCTGAAAGAAAAAGGAAAAGCCAAACCATCCCCAAGCTCTGCCATGGAGCCACTGGGTGGCGAGGCTGGAAGCGCAACCGGTCATTGAAGAGGGTTTGCAGTGCCGGAGACAGCGAGGGTGATGTGTGCTGGGAGGGACCCTGGAGGTCAGGGATGTGGGAGATGAACACGGGCTGGGGTCTGATGAGCTTTCTGTAGACCCAGCTCAGCTCACAGCCAAAGAGCACCAGGACCGGCTGATGTTCGGCAGGTAAGGACACGGCAGCACGGCGCTTGGTTTTGCCACGAAGGACGAGGCAACGGGGAGCACAGGTCGGATTTGTTTTCCCCAACACGCCTGACGCAAGCGAGCACTAAACCCATCCCGGTGGGATCTGGGGACTGGGAAAACGCAAGCAGGCCGATACCCATCCGAGGGGCAGAACGGTCCCTTTACCGCTTGGGATCTCATCCTGCGTGCCCAGCCGGTGCAGCGTCCCCACCGCAGACCCCGTGGCACCTGCAGTGCCGTGCCCCCGAGATTTCTGACCAGGCCACTTAGTCCTCCTTTCGAAAAGGACATCCGAGCCTTCTGTAAACAGGCACCTCGTTATAAAGCTCTGGGGATGACGGCCAAGATGCGTTTGGCACGCCGGCCCTCTGCCTCTGCCAGGTGGCTCTGGATTAATCGGCAGCCACCGAGCCAAGGGCTGGCACGGCGTTGGGGGAACGATGCTCTGGTGCTGGCACTGCCGGGTGGGGGTCTGCCCCGAACAGCACGGAGCCTCTCGGGAACGGAGGGGGGGTCTTGCCTTCCCCGGGGAAAAGGGAAAGTCTCAAGGGCTGGAGGAGCCCGAGGGGTGAATTTACCGCCTGCAAAAGTCACGGGGGAAACGGGACATAGTAATGCACGTGGGTTGTGAAATGCTAACGCCAAACACAGGCTCCGGTTTACGGAGCACCTCAAAGGTTGCTGTCTCTCTGCTGCGTTTCCAAGGCAGCTCGGCACATGCCCGGCCACCCCACGTGGCTGCGTGGCACCGGTCCCACGGGAAGAGCAGAAAATCCTTACCGATGGCCTCCAGGATCAGCGTGTACGATGCCACGGTCTCCCTGTCCAGACTCACGACTGTCCTGACCACCCCATCCCTGAAGCCGACGCTGAATTTGCCATCCTGGTTCCCACCTGCAGCAGAGGACGGGGACCGGGTTACCCGTCGTGGGGACGCGGGGAGCAGAGCCCACCCTGCAGGGGACGCGTGGGGGGTCAGCCCGGCCGTGGAAATCGCAAGCGCTCAGCGCGGTTTTGAGCAAGGCAAGGGTAGGGCGAACTCGAATCTCCCCCCGAGGCAAAGCTTCTCTGCGGCAAAAGCGGGCAGAGCGCCTTCTCTCCGCCACGCCAACCGCCGTGCCTGCCTCACGGTGCAGGCGGGGAGCGATGGGGATGGGAAAAGCTGAATCATGTAAACGCCGGAGCATTTCCTGGATGCTTCAGAAGCAAACCGGGGTCACTTTGCATGTGGCCTGCGGTACCTGTGGGACAACACACACCTTTTCTCTTGTTGGGGAGGCCGGAGGGGCTATGGGAGGAACCACAGGGCTACGATTGTGAGAAAAACGACTCTTCACCGACATTTCTATTTTTGCCCTCTTCCTGAGGGCTAAATGCCGCATGTGCAGTTTGCAAGTCAAAGCGCAGCCGGGGGGTTCCCCGGCCTCCCGCTGCAGGTGCTGCGGCTGCGGTACGAGCCGGGCACCGCCTGGGCACCGTCGCTGCCTGCCTGCTCCCTGCCCACCCAAACCCACCTCCACGCCGGGCTACGAGATGCCCTAAAACTCCAGAGAGGCTTCCAGCCCGAAACGCACGTTACGCGAACGCCGCCCCAGAGGCGTTCAACTCATCCCCACGCTTATGCTGGCCGCATCCCGGCAGCGAGAGAGGGCAGGGGATGCTCCGGGGCAAGGGTTCGCCCCCGGGCAGGACAAGGAGTAGCGGTCAGCAAGGCGGGGAGCCAAGCGGGGCTGTTCGGCAGAGGGCGATACCACACAAGGTTTGGAGGGGCTGGAAAAGGCGGCGGCGATGGGCAGAACACCCCGGCCGAGGTCTGGGGCAGGCTCTTCCTTTGCGCAGCCGAAGCTCCCCTTGTGCAGCATCTCCCAAGGGGTTCGTACCTGTGATGAAGTAGCTGAGCTCAGCGTTCAGCCCAACGTCAGCATCCGTGCAGTTGAGCCGGACCACTTTAAAATCCCGGGCCACGTTTTCGGGCAGCGAGACGTTGTAGACGGCTGGGAAGAAGGTGGGGTTCTCATCGTTCACGTCCAGAACTGAAAGGGGGAGCAGAGCTGAGTGTCCCCCCAGGGCTACCCCTCCTGCAGATGCCAGGCTGATGTCCACCGGGCTCCCAAAATCATCTGCCTGCTGCCCTGAGCATCCCAGGGCATGCTCTGCCTGCTGTTCCCTGCCGTCTGTGTGGCGGGGGTACCTCCAGACCGGCTGTAAGGACCAGTCCCCACTGCTGCAGGCTGTGTTTGGTTGCCTCCGATACGTACAGATCACACCCCACGTGCAAAGAAACCCTACATAACCGGTGCAAACACAGACTCATTTCCATCCCCATTCAGAGGAAAATGGGGGGCTGAAATATAAACTCAGTATTTCCTGGCATATGGCAGAGGGCTCTGGGGTTCACAGGGCCAGAAACTTCTTTTTTCCAAACCCAGGCCTGAGAAGAATCCAGGGTCAGTTTATTTCCAGGCGATGCTTATGCTCAGCACCAGGCTCATGTGAGGCCACTAAATAGAAATGCATCCAATTAAAGACAGACCACCTAATGAGGGTCTCAGCGTGTCTCCTACGCAAACCACATCTCCCCCTGGTGACGTGTCCCAGTCACCCCTGTTTTATGGACCGGAGGGGGTGCTGTGGCTGGGAAAGTTTTGGGAGGGGTATCGGCACACCCACCTTTGACGGTCAGGGTGCTGGTGGAGCTCTTGGAGGGCACGCCGGCGTCGCTGGCCACCACCCGCAGGTAGTACTCGGCGATCCTCTCCCTGTCCAGCACGGCGGTGGAGGTGATGAGCCCGCTGGTGCCGTTGATGAGGAAATCCATGCGGGGCATCCCCACCTGCATGCGGTACGTCACCTGCCCGTTCGGACCCTCGTCCAGGTCGATGGCCACTACCTGGCGGGGAAAGCAGAGGGAAGGGGTGAGCATGGGGGGGCCCGATCATCTCCTGACGATGAAAATCACAATACGTAAACCCTGAGCGTTTCTCTGCCCCCCAGGGATGCTGGGCTGAACCAAAGGGGTCTCAGAGCATCCCCCCATGCTGGGAGCGAGCACACGGGGTGGGAAGCCACAACCCCTTCTGCATCCCCCCGCAAAGTTGCATTGCTAGAGGACGGAGAGGACGGAGAGGACGCATTGCTAGCCTGCTTTGCAGAAGCGATGGCAGCAGCAGCAGCAGCAGCTCCCCAGGCCCGGCGGCGATGGGGCACGCTCACCTGGAAGACGGAGGAACCCGCAGGAAGGCCTTCGGCGATCTCGGCGGCGAAGGGCAGGTTTTGGAAAGTGGGGTCGTTGTCGTTCAGGTCCAGCAGGTTGACGAAAACCGTGGCGCTGCTGGTAGCTCGCAGGGGCGGCCTCCCGCCTGTGGAAGGCGGGAACAGGGTTGCAAGGTTAACACCTCCAGCCTTTTCCAGCCCTTTCCCCCAAAAGAAGCCCTCATTCCCTATGCCGATGGTCGTGCAGGATGGGGCTGCCCCATTGATGCATTAACTTGTCTAATCGGACTAATGGCGTAGTCCCCTGGCAGGGAAAAAACTCTCCCTGGCAGCAGGCGTGCAAGACAGACTGACAGCTACCCATGCATGCAGCTAAAAACCAAGAACACCACCGATCTGTCCTTATCCCTGTCCTTCTGGCAGGCCGGGTGGGACGACGGCCTTAGCACGGTGCAGAGGCAACGCGACAATAGACAGGGCAGAGTTAAGGCTAGACATGCCTGCTGGCTCTTGGAAACCAGCTGGATAACAGAAAATTATCTTCATCTCCCTATTTATTTTTTTTTCCCCTAAAAAGGTTTCCCTAAGATATTACTTCCAGAGAAAAAGCCATTTCACAACTCGAGTGGCTCTTTTCCCTGCTCTGCTCAATTGGCTTTCCTAGATACGGACGGAGCCAGGCTGAGAAGAGGGAGAGAGTTTCTGCCTCCCAGGCTCATTGTCAGGGCTGCTACAGAAATGACTGCACTCACGTGTTGAGGGTTTCAGGTTTGATTTAGCACCTCCTCTCATCTTTTTAAACCCCAAAACTTATTTGGCACTTCTGCTCAAAACAAGGAAAAAAAAAAAAAAAAAAAAAAAAAAAAAGGAGCTTTATCATAAAGGAAAAATCAAGGTGAGAAAAGTTCGGCTTGAAAACAATCGGGGAGGGGAAGGGGAGGAAGAGGAGGGCGACGCTCGCACAACCTGAGCCCCAGCTATTTCTAGCTCCAGCAGAACGAGACAAACCGCCGCGGCAAAGAGGAGCGGGACGGAAACGGGGCTTACAGTCGGTGACCGACACCACGATCCTGCGCATCAGCTGAGCCTCCTGGGCGTTGGGGTTCTCCCGGTCCAGCAGGACGCCGGTGGTGCGGATCTTGCCTGTGGTGCTGTTGAGGCTGTAGAACTTGTTGGGGGGTCGGATGCTGTACACCACCGTGCCGTTCTCCCCCAGGTCCGGGTCGATGGCCACCACCTGCCATAGAAAAACAGCAAAAAATTAAAGCAGAGGGACAGGAATTAACGGTGCGTGCCCGTGTGGAATCACCGGTGTCTAATAATGAGGCTGAGCTCCCACGGCAGGCTTCCCCACCCCAGCAGCGGCAAGAAGTTCTCCCTCCCCAGCATGGCTGTATATTTTCATGATACCTGCAGGGATTTTGTACCCTCGAGACCTCTATTGCGGTGTTAAATCTCACCGAAATTGGCCTGCGAGCCTGGGAGGTAACGGCACGGCAAGAGAGAGACACGGGCACGCAGCAGTCAGATGGGCTTTCCTCTTTTTAAATAAAACCAGCTAGAAAACAAGCGCCCTTCAGAAAAATAAAATAAACGGGACAAAGAGACGCGCTGAGGATCTTGCGCTGCCACATCGGAAACGCTGGAAATAATTCACCGGTGAGTTCTCCTCCGTGCCAGACATTTTGTGCTTTATTGGTCTCCCTGTGACATTTTTAATTACAGGGGACATTTACATTAAACACCACGCACCCCCCCCCAACTTCATTACACTCATAACTTCCTCGGCCCCCGCTGCTTGTCTCGCAGCTGAATTTACATCGTATCGGTGACACGATAATTATTTTCCCAGCAACTAATTGGGATGTCAAAGGCAAGACGACTTCAAGCAGGCGCCGAGCAGAAAACCGCCGTGCTTTGGTTGGGGCTGCGCTGTCAGACCTTTCTTCCCCCCCTAAACTCTTTTTCTGTCGCAGCCTTCCCCCTTATATGATTTTTGTGGATTCTCTTTGCTTTTCCCTCATTTATTTTCCCTTTCGTGCCCGTCATTTTTCTCCCGGCGTGATGGAGTGTAAGCCTCCCTCTCTCCTTCTCTTTTATTTCACCAGAGGGACTTGAAAGGCTGTAAATCAATGTCTTTCAGAGAGGTCCTTGAAGGAGGTCGCAGGCGAAGCTAAGAAAAGGAGGATTTGGCTAAAACCCACACAATCTGGGGAGAAAAAAAAAAAAATAAAAAGTCCCAGCAGAAGAGAGGAGAAACGCCTGGGACGGGCAGCAACGAGGAGGCTCAGGGGTAACCTTTTAAATGGAGTTCTGCAAGGTGGTGCTTGGCTGGAGGTGCCACCGGTTTGGAGATGATTCCCCGCTCCAGCCAAGCCGGGGGAAAGGAAGAGGCTTTTAGCACGACGGCCGCCTTCCCCCGCACGTACCGTGGTGACGTCCGAGTTAGGGGGGGTCATTTCCACCAGGTTGATGAAGTACGGCTCATCCTTCCACGTGGGATAGTTGTCGTTGATGTCCAGCAACGTGATGTTCACCTGCAAGAACGAGCAAGCCACGCTGCGGCAGACGGTACGGGCTCCCGGCGCAGCGCGGCGTGTCTCCCGGGATGTACGGCGGCACCGGGTACCTAATGTACGTTCATCCTCCGGAGGGAAAACCTGCGGAAAAATGACCTCCTGCATCTTCACAACCAATCTGTGGCATATCTGCTCTTGGTTTGGCTCACGCCTGCTTAATACTTTGCAAGTGAAAGGAACCGCAGGGGCGCGAGGTGTGTTGCACCAGGGGAAGGGGGATGCAAGTCGGTGTGGAAGGAAAGGAAGGAAAAAAACCTGAGTGACTGGTATAAAGCAAGGAAAAAAAAGGAATAAATGAGAAATGGGGAGAGGGTAAGGGAACAGGAGGTGGGAGGTGCAAAGACAAGAGAGCACGGGAGAGGATGGTGCCCTGAAGCGTTACCTATCTTCCTTTTCAGCGTGAGAAACAGCACCTAAGCGACAGTAGCGAGCCTGTGGGACGCATCCTGCTGTCCGGGAGTCCCTCACCTCCCCGGATCGCCCGTTTCAATCCAGCCTGTGAGCCTACGGAGGTGCCTGAGGGGAAGAGCTGCGATTCAAGGCAAAGGGGGGCAGAGGGGCAGGAGGGAGCCCCGGCAGGGTGCCTGCCACCCCCACGCAGGGTGTCTCGGTGGAGCTTCTCCTGGGGTCTCTCTTCTCCATCCCCAAGGAATCGGGCCGTGGTGCTGCACCAGGCTGAGCTGCTGGTGCCACCCCGTGGCAGAAGAGGCAAATCTGGACACCACGCTCTCCGAGGACGGGCCCCTGCACAAGCCAAGGTGGTCCCTGGGGAAGGTTGGTGACCCACCTCTACTCTGAGCACCCCAGGCGCTGGTCCATCACCCGGGGACCTTGCAAAGCCCCTGAATGGACCCTTATTCCCAGATCAAAAGTGATTATAGGGAACAGCTTTGAGTCCTGGGTGTGTATCCTCGCTAATGACAGTAGACAAACTTAATTGGCCACTCACTTCTCACAGAGTTTTAATATTCTTTAACTTTTTCCTAATTGCAATCTGTTGCAAAAAACCTTGTTTTGCCTTTTAATCAAAGCCATTAGGAGAACATCGTCTCATCCGCAGCCCCAAAGGGGAACCCAGCATCCGACAGGCCATGCCGTTGCCCAGCTGAGGCCGTCGTGTGCCTCCGGGAGGCTCCTCAGGGAGCTTCTGGTTTGCTACCCGGATCGTACAGATCCTGATGTCCCTCAGCAGTAGTGACAATTATTTTAGGGATCCCCTCAGCACAACCGCACGATTTCTCTGCATCACTCTGTTGCGTGGGACATCTCTCCTGCAACCCAACCGAGCGTCCCAGCAGCAAGAGCACCCAAATGTTATGAGATGTTCAAACCAACATGGTGCCATGAGCAGCGAGAGATGGATCCTTGGCTTTTGACCTCCCAATATTTCCAGAGACTCTTACAAACAACGGGTCTCCCTGACGTCTGTGAAGGGCGAGGCAAAGCAGTAGGCTTTAATCTGCGGTACAATGGCCTGCACCTCCACCAGAACCTTCTGAGGAGCCCAGGCATCGCAAACCGGTTGGAAACCCTTGATCCGGGCAGTATGTGAATAGTAGTCATCAGGAACAACTAAGCGTGCCTGCAGGCTCTCCAGCTAAGCGTTCGCTCAAGAGGCACGAACAAAGGGAGCCGTGCTGCGGGTGGAATAGGTACCCGTTACCGCCTTCGCACGGAGAGCTGGACAAGCAAAGCGCTGGAAGGTCAAGTGGCTCCTGGGTGGATGGCTCGCCAGGAGAAGGAGCCTGACTTCAAGGTCTACACAGCCCAGGCAGGCGTTCTGCAAGGGCTGCGAGCAGCGGTGGGGGCAGCCCGGAGGGCACACATCCCCGTGTGCTCCTTACCCATTCACCCGGCTAAAATGAAACACTGCCAGCATGGGGAACTGAAGCATGGGTGCCCGGGCAGCCCTCCCCAACACCAGCCTCAGATGGGCACTGGTGGCTCAAGGGGATGGGAATCTTCACACACTCACCATAGCAATGCCTGTCTTCTGATGGTGGCCCACACCTCCGTCCACCGCCCGGACAATGAGGATGTATTCGGATTTAGCTTCCCGGTCCAGCAAAGAAGTCGTCGTGATTTCTCCTGCAGCCACGGGAGATAACAGGGATTAGAGATGTTGTATGGTGAATAGGGGCACCCGTGAAAAAAAGGGCTGCTCCAAAACAGAGAGAGGATCCTTCACAAAAGGGGCCCCTTCTTCTGAGCCAGTTTCAAATAGGTGGACCTTGGAAGGGTCACTTTGTCAGCAAGCAAACTTCGTGCTGCGTCTTCCCACGGGAGCCCATTTAACAACTGCCTGCGATCCCTCATGCTCGTTCCTGCCCGGAAGGAACCAAAAAAAGATGGGAGCGAGGGAAGGCGGGCAGCAGCTCCTTAGCTAACGTGGGCCCTCGCAGCCAAACCCCTTTCTCGGGTGTCACTCCCAGCAGGAGCTGAACTTCCACCGATGTCCCTGCCAAAGCTCTCACGGTGACCGAGAAAGTGCCGGTGGCTGAAATCTGGTGAATCCCTTAAATCGTGTTTCTCCTACGCAGGCTGCTCGGGGCAGAGGAGGGGAAGGAGGGGGGAGGAGAGAGTCTAAGAGGGGAAGCGATGGGGAAGAAAACAGGGGGAAGAGGGAGAGCACGTACGGATGCTCACCTGAGCGAGCGTTGATCCGAAAATGCGAGGAGCCCTCCAGGGAGTAGATGATCGACTCCTGCCCGTACTCCCTCGACCGGTCCATGTCCGTAGCGTTGAGAAACAGCACCGTGGCTCCTTGGGGGAGGCAGAAATGAGGGCTGGGACGAAGCATTCGCAGCCCGGAGTGGCTCTCCCCAGCTGCTCTGTCCCCCCATATCGCTCCTGCAGGTCACCTGGCCGAGGGGTCCCCTCACCTGCATGCACCGTGGGGCCAAACCACCAAATCCCACGGCTGTGAAACTCTGCCAGCTGTCTGGCTTTTTTTCTCCCCAAAAAGCCATCACCCACCCCGTTCTGGCTGTAGGACCCCCAGGGTCCTTCTGCTAGCCTGGAGAAGGAGCAGGGCCGTGCCCCATACCTGCCATGATGTCCTCCATGATGGTTATAACGTAGGAGGGCTTGCTGAACGTGGGGGGGTTGTCATTTTCATCCTGAAGCAAAGAGAAAGTCGAGATGCTGGTTGGGATAAAGGCAAAACGGTCAAACAGCTGCAAAAGTCCGGTACAGGGATGCTCCTGGCCAACTGCATCTCAAGACGTGACCAGCTCAAGGCATCAGCGTGGGGAAGATGGCCTTAGGGGTACGGCACCGGAGGTCTGAGTACGTGGTTTCATTACAGAGGCAGCTAGGGTTAAGGGAAATTGGTTGTCGGTGACTTGGCTGAGCCATACAGAGGGGACGACACCGACTGTCTCGTTACCCACCGCACAGCAGGTCTGACCTGCCGTTTGCAGCCAAGCATCCTCTGAACCGCTCCTCCCTCCACTGCAGCCCTGGGAAGACTCGGACACCGCACGAAGCACAGCGGCATCGTGCCCAATCTGCTCCTCCCTCTTGGAGCGGCACACGCGTGGCTTGGTGCTCCGGGTCACCCGAGTCACCCTGGCCACGAGGCCACCAGGCAGGCTGGACTGGCCAGGGGACCTGCTGAGCTTTGGCCATCTTTGTTTCAGCGAAGGAACGCCGTGGGTGTTTGCAGGGAGAGCAGCTATGGCATTTTTCGGGGGGTGGGGTGGGGGGAGCTGGTTTGCATACCAACGTTGTCCCTCCAAGCCTGTCTCCGCCAGCGACTATGGCCGGTCTGGTAAAACCAGGCAGGAGCAATTGCTCGAGACATCCCTCAAAACAGATTTTGGACCAGTTTAAAGCTCCCCCAGGAGGGCTCTAAATGCTGTTTAAACAATGTTAAGAATCTGCCTTAAATGAAGCAAACCCAGCCGCCTACGGAGGGAAGGATGGAGCCGCCAGGACATTAAAACACCGTTACGGACTTTGCCGCTTCCCTGGGGCTGCTCTGGAGACATTTTCTACCTGGAGGCCACTGATGGACCTGCGAGCTCAGCTGCTCCTGCTGCCACTGAGCTTGATATTTGAGGCAATTTCACGTGCCAACGATGCCCATCGTGCTGCAATTAAATTGCCATCCTCTGCTCTCGTTACCGGAAGCAGGTGGTCTTTAATCAGCCTTTGCATCACTCGGCTTTCACCACATCTCCTCCGAGGGTAAGGAGGAAACTGCCTGCTGCCTGGGGTGCCCTCCCCACGGCCCTCCTCCTCCTCCTCCTCCTCCTCCTCCTCCCGGAGCTGGGTGAGGGTCGTCGCCCCAGGGCAAAGCCAGGAGATGGGGGCAGGTTAAAGGCAAAGGAAACGGAGAGCCTGAACACGCATCCACGTGCCACCTGCAGCCGGACCCGGGTGAGCTGTGCCACGGTCCAGGCTGAGTGGACGCAAGCCAGAGCAGACGCCATGCAGTTTGTTAGCGGTCCTGAGTTCATCAGGCCGTGCTCAGCACCGCCACGGCCCGGTAAGCCGGTTCCCGAGGAGGCTCGCTCCTGGCCGGTTCTCCATCTGGCCAGAGCTGGCGTGCACCCGCCCGCAGCACGGCGCGTGGCTTTTCTACCGGAGAAGGACATTTCCCACTTCAGCACCGTGAACTCCAAAGCTCCTTGCTGCAAACCTTCCTCCGTGCCTCCCGCAGCGATGCCAGCCGGGACCCAGCACGCTTCCTCCGCTCCCACGGGAGAGGGCATCCAGCTGAGACGCTAAAACCCAGCTTCCCGCAGTCCCCTGACCCTCCAGCCTTCCTCCTCACGCCCTCACCCTCGGCCAGCCGTCACATCATCTTCAGGGACGCCGATAATCGCAGCCGCTCGCGCTAGGCACACCACCCCCTTTCCTCCAGACGTGCGCCTGCTCTGAGTCGCCGGCTCATCGCCCCGAACAGGGCGTCAGCGGCAGGGAGCGAGGCAGAAACTTATTAGCGGGGATATTTCCCCGGATCCCGGCGCGGTGCGCGCTATTAGTTCTGATTCGGCAGCTCCCGCTACAAAAGCCTATTGTCCCCTAATGGGAAATCTACAAGGCGAGTTTGACTTCTTTATTAAAAACCAACAACCAAAGGATGGAAAAAAAAAAATAAAAAAAAATTACCTCCCTCCACACTCACTCTCGTTCTGCCTTTTCACGGCTCTTGTTCCTCAAGTGCTGTTGTGAAACGCTTCCTCCTCATTTTCTTCCTATTTTCTGGCCTTTTTTTTTTTTTTTTTCCCTTTTCTTTTTCCAGTTGAGAGAAAATCCTTTTGGTTGAGAGTGGGAAAAGTGACAGCTACTTAAACCCCACCAGTGCACAGACTCAACCCGGAGGAGATGACCCACTGAAGTGTGGTCTTTGGAAAGAGATGTTTATGCTGTCTAAAGCAGAGCACGGGCAGGAGGTATTTAGCCACCGCCAACCCCCCCAGCGCGGCCTTATTCCCCCTCTCCCGAGCACGGCGAGGGCGCTGGAGGAGAGGCGTGCTGATGGGACTTCATTCCCGTCCTACGGCACCGTCGACTTCATCTTCTTTTGCCTTCCCAGACTGACGCTGCCGCCAGCCCGGCTTAGATCCCATCACCACGAGACCGACAGGTTATCAAGCAAACTGTCTCCGTCGCTGATACCTCCCTCCAGACGTCCTCAATCCACAATGTGCCTCAAAGCCACAGTCTGATCTAATCTTCCCCAGGAACGCTGCGATGCTTTACCTCTCCCGGCAAGCAACCCCTCCTGGAGGGGGTGTGCACCTATACCCGCGCATGAGATGCACCACGAAGCCTGCAGCCTGGCCGGGACAGCTGGCATCGGGGAGATAAACAACAACCAACGGCCCGCGATTGATTCAGGGACCGATAATTTCCGACGCTACAAGTGCTAATGCGCAGCCAAAGCTCTCTCCTCTGCGTCCGAGCTGCAGTGAGCGCCTCCGGCTACCGACACGGAGAGCATCCCCGCCAGGAGCTGCCCGCGAGCTGAGAAAAGGGCTCACCGGGTGCTCCACGAACCTCCCCAGCTGAAAGCAAGGGCGGAGGGAAGACGTGCACCCTGGCCCCAGCTCTGCTCCTCGCCCCGTGGCTAGCTGGGATCCTGCACGTTACCTCCAGCAGCTTCCCTGTGCATCCTGCACGGCCGAGGAGAGGGAGGAGGTGCATGGGGTGAGGACAGCCCATCTGCGCTTCTCCGGGGTGACATCCCCTCAGGGACAGTCTCACCCGCCCTCTGTCACTCAGACCTTACCAAACGTCAGGGACAGCCTTTCTTTAACCAACAGGTACGACGCCTACGTCCACGAGACACACACAACGCGTATACGAGACATATGTAAGTGCAATCCACACGTACACATCCACGGGGCGGGATAGTCTTGCTGGGTTACTGCTGGATTTACATTCCTGCTGCGGAGCACTTGCAAGGAAACCACGACAGGATTGTTGGGTGCCGTACTTACAAAGACCTCGATGGTGACGGGAACGGTGCTGTTGAGCGGTGGGTTGCCGGCATCCTTGGCCATCACCGTCAGGTAAATAACCCCGTTGGCCACCTGCTCGTAGTCGAGGGGGTGGTTCACGCTGATAACTGAAAGGATGCAAAGCGGGGCGGTCAGGGGGACGTTCACGCACCGAGCAGGACAGCGGGCAGGCTCGGGGGGGGGGGATCCCATCCATGCCACCTCCCCAGGGCCAACAGTGCCTGCTCGAGGTGGCCGTGCCCCGAAAACACGAGGTGAGGTCAGGACAAGCAGAGGAGCTGCGGGAGCAGCTTCTTAAAGCTTGCTGACACGACCGCTCGCGGGGGTGCGAGCACAGCCCGAGCAGGGGCACGGTGCTCCTGGGACCAGCACTTACCTCCGTACCCTTCCGACACCGTGATGTCAAAGTAGTCGCGGAAGGCGGATGCCTGCACGATGCTGTAGGTGATCTGGTTGTTTGGAGGGGAGTCCTCGTCAGACGCCTAGGGCGCGAGCAGAGGCGATAAATGAACACAGGGGACGCGAGGGTGACGTGCAACGGGAAAGAGCTGAGGGGACGGGAGGTGAAGGCTGTGCCCAAGGAGAGTGGAAAAGCGGTGGAGGAAGAGGCCCTCATCAGGGGCCCGAGGGGGTCTGTAAACCAGCCTCCCCTCCCATCCCACCTCCAAGGAAGGGCTCGCCAGGTCCGCCCCTCCTCCTGCCTGCGGCCCACGGAAGGAAAGTTGTGCATCACGGTGAAGTTTATTCTTGTGCTGAAGGAGCAAACAGTCTTTCCTACCTGCCTACCCGCCTTCTTCAGCAGAGGCTTACGGCTCCATCAACAGCAAACAGAGCACCTTCCCTCCCTGCCCGCTGCCTTCACCGAGCAGAGCGAGGCCCTACGGAGGCAGCGCCTGTGCCCTGGGAAAAGCCCCGGGCCCTGGGGATGCCCTAGAGGCACAGGACTTGGACGGAGAGGAGGAGGAGGAGGAGGAGGGAGGCAGCCCACGGCTGCAGCGCTGCACCCAGCTGCATTTTGCAGTCAAATATATTTTTCAGGGGGAACAGCAGCAGGGGCGAAGGGAGACCTAACCCGCGCCCATCTCCCCACCAAGCATCCCGAGCAGAGGAGCCGCTCCGGTCCCTCACCCGGAGCCGGACCACCTGGGTGACGGAGGGCTCGTTCTCCCGCAGGGCCCCCAGGTATGCCTCCTTCTGGAAGGTGGGGACGTTGTCGTTGACGTCGAGGACGTTGATCCTGACGCGTCCTGTCGTCTCCTCCCCGCCGCCGTCCCGGGCGATGACGGTCAGGGTGTAGCGCTGGGTGGTCTCAAAGTCCAGCCGAGCCGTCAGGAGGATCACGCCCGTGTCCTTGTCCAGCGAGAAACTGAGGGGACAGGAGAGGAGGGGACAAAGCTGGAGATGGAGGGGTAGGGTGGCAGCAGCCCGACAGTTCATGGCTTGCTTCCGAGCGATATCAGGTCCCAGAGCACCTTCGAGAGCTCGGTGCAGTTAGAAACCCTGCGTGCTGCTCTGCAGGCAGAGGAAAGAGGCTCAGAGGTCCCCAAATCCCTTCTGCTGGGTGGCCCACGCGCCTTCTGCAGCATGCATTTATCGGTCCCAAGCACACCGGGGCCTGTACGTCCTGAGTTAGCAAAGCGATTGAACGAGCTGAGCATCAGGCACGTGCTGAAGTTGGACTCGCCCCTTTGGGGGACAGCACAGTGGGATTTCCATAGGGCGTCTCGCAGGTAGGACGTAACAAATGCCCTTAATCACCGCGTCACTTCTTAGGGAGGTTAGGAGAAGATTTTGAAGAACCAAAGCCATGCCGGTGGTTCACACTTACCGGTCGGGGTCATCGCTGAAAAAATAACTGACTTTCCCATACGTGCCCACGTCGTTGTCAGTTGCCTAGGGAAAAGAAAAAAAATTAATTAATAAATGAAGGTACTTATGGGAAGGTTGCGTTATACACACTGGTGAATCCATTACATCCTCTTTACCTCCTCCTGCACCGGCACGGACCTCGTGCGCTGCCATTTATCACTCGGGAGGCGCGGGGCCGGGGCTGTCTGCGCTCGCCCGGGTTATCCTGCACGTCCCCGACTCACAGCCCTCCGCCCACATCGCTCAGCATCACTCCCAACCGTTTTGGCAGCGGGAAATGTTACGTGTGCATCCTCTCCCTGACAGGCTAAGCTAAGCTGGGAAGCGCACGTGAAATAAAGGTCTCCGTGGACAATTCTTGCGGACCACCCATCCTGGCCCCGCGAAGCCCGAGAGCCGGGACCCCGCACCCACGGCTCTTAGCGTTCCCCGGGCACTCAGGGCTGACAGCATGCCTGGGGCTGTGCGGAGAGAAATAAAAACCTATCCTGCTTCAAAGCTCCACCCCCCCTGTCCCCCCGGGCTAAAATACAGACCAGGAAAAGCAAGGAAAGGGATTTAGACCTTGCTTTTCACCAGCAGCTCCGGCCGGACAACTGCTGCAACCCCACCGACGGACCGATGCCTCTCGGGACGTTGCGGTGCTCAGCGCCGGCTCTCAGCCGAGCCGCGGCCGGCGGCAGGACTGGATGCACGTACGTCGCCAGCCGCTGAAGCTGGAGCAGGCTGGTCACGGCTGAGCAACCAGCACCTTCTGGGGAAGGTGTGCGAAACTCGGGGTGTCAGCTCTGGATGAGCGAGGCGAGATTTATGTAGGTTTTAAAGTCTTTTCTCTAATGAATATATACAATATGCATGAGCGGCGGCAGGAAAAAGGAGGAGAAAATTTTATTTTTAGGTGAGGAAAGTGGAATACAAGCCCCAAAATATCCTTTTTCTCCCCTAGTATATTTTCTAAATTGAGTCCTGTCTGGATTACTTAAGACACCAACAGGTCTGTGAAAAAGGAGGGTCAAAGACACATTTTACGTCCAGATAACATCAAAAGGCTGTATTTTAGGACTGGCATGGAACACAACCCGTTCCTGAAACCTTCCTGATTTATCGATGGCCTTGATTACCCTTGACAGCAGAGTAGGAGCTTGAGCACGCCAAACCGCTTTACCCCTGTACGCTCTTTACCTGCCACACCACAGGATGGCAAAAAAGAAAAAGGCAGGAAAACTAACCGCAATTAATTCATTTTTCCCCAAAAAAATGCTTCCCCAGCTGCTTTACGCCAGCTGAAGCGTGCACTGGTGGAGCCACCCTTTCAGACCTCCCGATTTTCCCCATTTTCCTCTCCACTGCCATGATACGATTTACTTTCCGTGTGCATTGCAATTGCATTCAGCACAACGGAACGAACCCGTCAAAATCTGCCCGGAGGGATGGCCGTGGAGCGAGCGGCACCTGCTCCGGGAGGGCCAAGCCCCATCTGGGGCGCATCCTGCTCCTCAGAGGACACCAGGGAGGACACCTATGAAGGTGCTCCATCCCTTTTCATCCCTGTCATCCCTTTTCAGAGCTTTTCTGAATGGAATCAGCTGGGGAGGGGGGTGTGTGTGTTAATCTACCATCTGCCCACCCCAGCTTCCCTCAGCCAGTTAATACTGGTATTAGTCCCCCATCCTAACACCTACCACCAGCCCAGGTAGCTGTCAATCGCAGCGGCAAACCCCCAAAGCGCTGCCGGGGCTGGCCGGCAAGGACCCTCTCTCACCAAAATCCTCGAGCGCTTTGAGCATCCTCAGCATCGCCTGGTACGAGCCGGCTCTCGACCTCCCAGCCAGGATTTTTTCCAGCCATTACTTCTGTGCCCACCTCCGTCAACTCCTAGGTCCCATTAATCCCTAGATAGCAGAGCCCAGAAAGGCATTTTCCATGCATCTGGATCAGCTGGTGATGAGATAATTATTTACAGGGGGCCCGACAGCGCCACAAAGCGCGGGCAAAACTAATTCCCTTCATTTGGTCCCGTACAATTGCACTTGTAAGTGCTTATTGCGGTGACAGACAACGCTGGAAAAAAAGTGTAATTTTCTTCTGCCGAAGAGAAAAAAAAAAATAGAGGGAAGGAGGAAGGTTAAAAGAAGGTTAGCACGGAGCTGCTCGCCAAGCCCCAAGCTGCGGTGGTGCTGGGCCAGCCAAAAGCGCCAGCGAGGCAAAGCGATGGGCTCGCCAGGAGCAGGAGGCTGGGCAGCCTGACTCTGCCCCGTCCACCACCTCACCAGCCGGGTTAATTAATGACCCTGATTTGGACCAGGGGAGGCGGAAGGTGGTGCCTGCTTGATGGCTTTCCTGGCAACCCAGCACCACGGGCATAATGCAGGGCAGCGGAGCAGGTCACTTGAGCGTGACAGGAATATGCAAAAAGCAAAACCGCGCACGCTCAGCGTATTTGATTTTGGATCTACGCTTATTTCTGCATTACCAAACTTCTTCCTTCTAAGGGTAAAAAAAGATGCTCAGATGCTCAAAGCCCCTGGGGAGGCTTCGCGCACCCCCTTTGCCAAGCGATCCCGAGGGCTCCCGGGGAGCACACGCAACCCGCCTGCAGAATACCCCAAATCCCACCGAGCTGACGGCTTTGCCGGGTCTTTCACCTTCCCTGGGTGCCAGATGTTTTCCCGTGGCTGGCCCCCCTCACCGCCAGCACGCACGCATTCATCCCCGCAGCCGGAGGAGGAAAGGCATCTGGCTGGAAGTTTCCTGGGGTTCCACCTGGAGAAGCAATCAAATGGCTCCTACGGCTGCTCCTCTCCTGCCCAGAATATTAAAGCAGGATTTGCCCACTGGAGCCTGCAAAAGGGCAGGATGAAAATGCAGGTCCACATCTGTATTTTATGAGCTGTTACCGGCGGAGCCCATTTCTAAAAAAACCCCACATTTGCACAGCTAAACTGCGGGAGAGCGGGAGGAAGAGGAAGCCTGGCTAACCCAAGGGATTAATTTACTGAGCTGCAGCACGGCACGGGAATCACAGGGGCACAAAACCACCCACGGCCCAGCTCCCCATCCATCTCCATCCCCCAAGCACAAATATTTTGGACGTCTCCCTTTTGTCCCACCAAGGGCCATTGCGTCCATCCTTCCCCATCAGCTCGCGGGCCGGCAGAGCCGGAGACAAAAAGCGAGGAGCCGGCGAGCGGTTCTGCTCTCGTGGGCAAATCCGCAGGAAAGGGCATGTCGTCCAATTTGTTCGGGAAACAATAGCAATGTTTGACATGTCATCAGGATTGATGGAGCAGAAATTTACATGGGAGAATTCAGTTTTAAACAGCTCCACGGAGCTTCGCCGGTAATGGTTTCGACATTCATCATCCGCCCGAGCCCCGCTCAACGACTCCTTCAACTGCCCGAGATTAACTCCGCTCGCAGCAGCTGCAGGGAGCGCGGCAGGAGGAGCGGGGAAGAGCTTAAAGAGCCAAGAAAAACCTTTTGGGGTAGCGTGGATCCCCACAGACCCCCCCTGCGGGGTGGCACTCACCCCCTTCCAAACCCACGGGACAGGGACGAGCAGCTGGAGGTTGGTCGCAGGGCTGAGCAAAGCGTGTTGGAAGGAGGATCCGCTGCTGTCAGGGTGAGACGGGCGGCCACGTCCTGCCTGCCAAGGGAGCCAAATCCTTCTCACCTTGCCATCTGCGCGGGGCTGCCGGAGCGGGTCCCGGCTCCGTTTGTTCTTGTTCGCCCTCTTTGTTTTCCCTCCCCTACACCTCGCATGCAGAAACCGGGAAATAAAAATTGATGGGGAACAAATTGCTTTGGCCAGAAGCTCTCTGCTTAAAAGAGTCGTAGCAAGAAAGCAATTACCGAATGTCAAAATGCTGTCAGGGTACCGGAGTGACCGGGCGTGAGTCTCATCCCGCCACTGCTCCAGCAAAATGCTTGGGCCACCAGAGAAAGCAAACAGAAGGAGGATTCCCACCCGCTTCCTACTTTTTTCTGCTTTTCTAGGAAAATGAGGCAGACGTGGTCGCTCCTTGGGGTTGACTGGGCAGCCATGGGCTGCAACCCGGGGTGCGGAGCCATGCCGTCATACCGATTTTTGGAGCCGTCTAAGCCCGCACGTGTTGAACAGCAAGCATCCCTTCTCAAATGCAGCCTATTGCAATTCTCAGATCCCGGGAGGAACAACAAGCTCTGGTATCCACTCGGATTGGGATTCGATTTGTGATTTGGGGGAGGGAAACGTGAAGGGCCAAGAGCTTCCATGAGAAGCAACCAGATCAGGGAAAACCGGTGGGGAAAAAAAAACCTACTTAAAGTCATTATGCCCTTTCCCAGACGGAAATCGGCTCTTTCGCCGGCATCGCCTGCCCCGACCTTGCTCTTTCCCAAGCGTTTAAAGAACGGCTGCCTGGCGGGAGGCGGCAATCAGGCACGAGTGGAGCCGNCGGGGAACCGGGGGCGATGCCGGAATACCGTTGCCGCCTTCTCTGGCAACTCCGGACCACGGGGTCTGCGCCGAGCCGGGAGCTCAATCGCCGCTAATGACCTCAGAGGGCTGCGCTGAGCCTGGTTGAGGCGGGAGAAGGTGGTGGTGGTGGGGGGGGGATGCAAAATAGCCAATCAACCCCCCTGGGAATTGCAGAGCTTTTCCCCACCTCTTCTGCCAGCCGGCGGGGAAAACAACGGTCTCCTTGATTGTGTTTTCTAACAGCGGGTCCTGCAACGTCAGCTCCTTGCGAAGGAGGTTAACACTTGCCTGGGCAGCCTGGATTTAGCGGGGAGCAATTTACTGCAGCCGGGTTACCCCAATGGCTGGAAGACCAGGGTTTAAAAACACGAGCCGACAGAAGACGGCCGGGGCGCGAGAGGAGCGGGCACCTCGAGTGCAGGTTTGCACCGCGCCAGGTGACACCAAGACCAATTTAGATGCTCGCCTTAGTGGGTTTTACTGGAGGTCCGCGCTGGAGCTGGACGCAAGTACTCCGCTAATGAACCGTATTGATTTCGTATTCTCCTGTTGTCCACCTAAATGGCAAGCGGCACATCTGATAGATTAAATAACCACACAATTGCCTGGCTTGACGTCTCGATCGCTTTGCTGTTGGGTCTCTAATGAATTTTACAGCCCAGCAAAACGGAAGAAATTAAGGTCAAAGTCCGACGGAGGAAATATAAATCCCCAATGATCTCTGAAGTATTCACAAAAGCTCCTGGAAGCCGGTCACGCCTCCCAACATCTACAACTCCATTTCATCCGGACGACGCGGCTAATGGGCATCATCCGGGGCGTGAGAGAGGGGGGGGCAAGAGCAAAGAGAGAGGGAAGAGCCGAATCGGTCCTTGTCTGGAGACGGACATGAACATGTGGAAAGCTGCCCTGGAGAAAGGGAACGGCAAAGCCCAACCCTTCTCCAGCAGGAATGACGATAATTCACCCTGGATCTGGACGCAGCCCGTGGCTGCCCGGAGCGTGAAGCAAACCCAGCTGGAGAGCAGGCTTTTCAGTTTGTCGGCGAGGGGTAGGAAGCCCAAAACACACCCCCGCCGGGCAGAGGCATTCCCAGAGGGAGCAGTGGGGATGCTCCTTGTCCAGCGTGAGGGGCTGCGCGAGGCCACCTGCCCACGGGGGTGACAGCGTCACAGCGTCGCTTCGGCTGAGGGCACCCACTGGGTGCCGAGTCGCATGGGTGCTCTTTGCTTGAGCAAACAGAGCCTCAGCCGCTTTGGGAGAGACAAGGGTGCCAGGGGGCTGGGGAAGCCAGCTCGGAAAACAGATTAAATTCCCAGGAGCGGTGGTTCTGGTGGAGCTCCGCGGGTGGGAAAGCGCAAGGGAGCTGCCCTTGCTCAGAGTCTGGGAGAGGAGGTGTGGAGGTGAAGACGGCGGTTGCCCTAAAGGGACGACTGGGAAGGCCGTCTGAAGCTGGGGCGTTCGCACGGCAGCGAGCATCCCCTTGGGAAAACATCTCCGTCTCCCAGCTGCCTCCCAGACCAGCAGCGCAGCCAAAGCCGGTGGAAAACCACCCAACCCCGTCTCCTACTGGGAAGGGTGGGGGGGATCCTGCTGCCCGGCTTGTGCTTTGCAGGATGCAGTTTGGACAGGAGCGGGTCTGCGTTCGCTCCATGGTTTTCTTTCCCATCTCACGGGCTGCATTGTCTTTGGGTTGGGTTTTTTTTTTTGGGGGGGGGGAACTGTGATTTTGTTTTGTTTTCCCCACCTCTGCGCTTTAGCTGTGCATTTATCCTGACAGCTCCATCAGGAAAGGGAGCGGCCGCAAAAGCTGCAATAAGTGTCTCTCTCCTCAGCGCTCGGGCTGTCATGATTCCTATTCCACCCCATTTCAGTCTTACGGATTGATATTTAGATTAAAGAGATAAACACAGCCAAAGAGCATTGGGCCCTGACAGAAAGACGAGGACTTCGGCTCCGTCAATCACGCCGCTACCTGGTAACTCCCTCCTCCCTCTGATTTACAGAGCTGGCTTGATAAGAATATTTAACAGGAACAAGGAGTGCAAGTATATTTGTATTTTTTTAAAAAAGAGAAGCGTGCAGGAAGAAGACAAGCCATTCACGTTTAGCTTTCCAGGCAATTTGGATTCGTGGGCTTTGATTATTTAACTATTTACTGTTTCATGTATTTGCAGTTTTCCTCTCCTCTTGCAGATAAAGGATTCAATTTTCTTTTAAGCGGTGGGGAAATTGGAAGAGATTTTGTTCTGTTTAAGCACAGCTGGAGTTGGAGCACTCGGGGCGGGGGACTGAGAACAACAAGATCAATTAAGATGCTGACGGAGAGGGCGAGCTGTGTGGGCCAGGGGAGGGGAGAAGGGCTGGAAGGAGGGACAAAGTCCAGGCTTGGAGGACATCCGAAATCAGTCCTCCCGCCGCCACCTCCCTCCCAAGGGCGAGCGTTGCCCCGGCTCTCACCCGGACCCAGTAAAACCCCTTTATTTCCATGCCCAGGCCAAAGCCTTCCCGGCAAGGATGCACACACGCCCTGCCACCGCTGCCCCAAACCAGTCCACATCCTACCTCCCTCCAGCCTGCAACTGGGAGTCCTCCTCCAGAGCCCATCCTCCGCAACTCCCCGGATGTTCGCCTGGCAGTCCCGCGTTACCACCTCCCTCTCCAGCAAGGGCTTTCCGATACATTTTCCATTCACTTCAGGCAGAAAGGAAGGATGAAGGCTAACGGGGGAGTCCTCTTCTCCCAGTGTGTGACCACCCTGTGCTCCCCAGACCCATGTGCCGCTCTACTGGCCACCGACGCCCCGTGAGATGACGTGCTACACCGCTCTCCGGTCCTAAGGCTGGGAGAGCACCCCAAGGCACCGCGGATGGGACAGGGGATGGTTTATCTCCCACCTGATTCCCTGCAGAAGCTGAGAACGTGCCTATCCCTGGAAGGCTTTTCATCCATCCGTTGATTCGGGAGGTATTTCCCCACCTCGCTCCCCGCTCCGACCGCCTACGTTCCTTACTCCGTGCAACTTCCCCAAAATCTACGGCGACGTAGGCTTTCCCTCAAGGCTGCTCCTGGGCTATTTTGGTCCCCTGCATTCACTTGTCCTCTAAGAAAAAGGAGAAAGAAAAGCTTCGGAGATCACCGTGAATCCAAAGATCGTGGCAGCTACGCAGACGTCAGGGGACAGCAGGTGCCCTTGACCCAAGGAAGGGATGGAGGGACGCGGGGTGGGGTGAGACCTGGAGGCTGCACAGGGGACCGGAGAAACCCCCCCCAGGTTTGGAAGCAAAGCCCCATCCCAACCGTGCCGGCCACGTGCACCTGGGAGTCAGACAAACCCGGAGGGATGCAACCCTCCCTCCCGGGCACCCCAAAGCCGCACCGCGACCGCCGCAAGGCTCCGGGCCGGGATGCTGGAGCCCGTGGACCGCGGCATCCCCGTGCCCCTGCCGAACTTGCGCCAGCGGCAGACTGACGGCTGATTGAGAAAGTGATTTGCATTTTAAATAGGTGCTTATTGATGTCTGCAAGTCTCCTTCCCAGGGTGGGAAAACTACATTATTACTTTCTTGTTGACTGGCGTTTACAGCTGGCTGGAAAGAAGGGGAAAGAAAATCAGGCTGGGATCGATTTTCCCATCCCCGATGCGAGGCCAAAGAGAGATCGAAGAAGCACAAGAAAACTGACAGCTGGGTGGGAAAGGAGAGAAACTTTGCCAACCAAATTAAAGGTTGCCTTAATGAGGAGAGTAATGGACGGTTAATTAGCGCATTTACTTCATTTGGCTCTTACTAACAAGGCTTCTCCCGAGGAAGTGAAGTGGCAGAGAGGGGGAGGACGAGAATCCAGGGAAATGGAGGTGTCGGGGACGATGATCAGGGAGGGGATAACCCACGGAGCGGAACAGAAAGGGACTACTCAGGGATGCGAACCAGAATATGTACATATATATATCAAATAATATATGATTAACAATAATATATATATATATAAAAAATATAATATGCCAATGCATTCTCTAAAAAAGACAGAGGGACCTCCTCTTCCCCCTCTCCATAAAATAATCTGAAAATCATAATCCGAAACTCAGGAAAAAAGGGAAAGCGGTGTGTCCTACAAGACTGTCTTACGGATTCAGATTATTAAACCCCGAGGGAACACGGTGCTTGTGTTACCTGCCTTGCTGCGTACCATAAAGCTACAGAAAACCGTTCCCACGCTGAAATCGATGCCTGATGGTTGAATCGGGCACCGCAGTTTATAACCTGAGGTCTGTGGACTGCTGAAGATGCTCAGAGTATTCCTGAGGGTCTGCAAAAGATAACTGGAAAGCACACCGGCGGGATTACTCGAAAACGTCATTTGCGTGGGGAACATTTCAAGGCTCTGGGAAGTCTCAGCATCCCCCTGCAGACTCCTTGAGGGTGGCTGTCACGGGGAGAAATCCGGCACCATCCCAGAGCAGAGGTATTTCTGGGTAAGGAGGACGCCAGGGCAAGGCAAAGAGCATAACCTCGCAAGGACGTGGGAGGGTAAGGTCCCCGGGAGAAGGCAGTCACTACCTCAGCCAGGATTTGGGACAAATCCCTACGCAACCATCCCAGGGAGGCATTAATGTTATTTTTAAAACGCGGCTGGCTTGAGAGAGGTGCCTGAACGGGCGGCCGGCTCGTCTGACCTGAGTAAGGAAGGGCTGGCCGGAGAGCATCGGGAACCGCAGGGGCTAACGCCGCTGCCGGGAGCTGCTCGTGCCGGGGGAGGAAGGCGTTGCAGCCGGGTACCGCGCTCCCTGGAAACCCCTCCGGGTCTCCCCCTCCTCATCCCAGCCCTTTGCCAGGGAGCCTGGGCTAGCCTGCGCGGCCGAGCCGGACCGGGGCAAATAAAGCGGAGAGGAGGGATGGCGGAGCTAGGATTACTTTCCACACTTCCCCGGAGAACCATTTTTCTCCAGACCCTGCAAGGCAAATCAAATGCATTGTTGTGTCAAAAACAAGTTACTCTCGGTTTGTTTGGGCTTTAATGATTTTGGTTATCAGAGCTTTTCAGGAGGACTTTGCTGTGCAGATCTGTAGGATATGAGGAGCTTAAGGAGACCTCCCACCCCTTAATTCTTACCTCCCCCTGGGTTGTCTCAGGCTCCTTCTCCGTTCCTCCCAGTCTAGCAAAGACACCAGCAATGGAGAGCGAGGCACGTACCTTACGCCACCACGCAGGTCGCGGGCTTTTGTGGAAGCCGGCACCAGGCTGAGCCCAGCTCCTGGCAGCTGCTGTCAAAGCAGCAGCGTCCAAAGGCAGTTTCGGAGGGGCACCGCGCTCTCCGCTCCACCCATCACGACGCTCCGACCCTGTAGCCTTGCAAGGTGGCAGGACGCGGGCAGGCCACAAGCTCAGCGTGACAGGCGTGAACACACGCTCACGTCTTCCCGGGGCTCTTCCCAGCCAAGCGTCCTCAACGGCACGCCAGCAGCGCGGCTGGTGCCACAGCCCCAGCGCATCACCGAAAGGTCGGGAGGGGACGCTGGGCTGAACCCCGTGGCCGTGTTTTCACAGCTTCTTCCACCCAAAAAAGTTTCCCAGCTGAAAGCTCCATCTAGCGCCAATGCCTCTCCCCTGCCCGAGTCACGGAAGAGCTCGCTCCTCATGGGGTATTCCCAGTCCCACCACAGCTAACGGGATGTGAGCCCAGGGGCCGCTTCCCAACCCTCCACGCCTGCGGAAGGAAGGAGCAGAGACCTGAGCAGCATCAGAGCTCTTCACAGCCACCGTGGCCCCGAGGCTTTTCTTCCTGTCTCAGCGGATGTGCTCGGTGAGGGCTTGCAAAGCGGAGGTACTACTGCCTGCCGCCAGCGACCGGGCGGTTTGGAGCGGGATGGAGAGCAGCAGCAGCACACGGACATGGACCTGAGGGCTTCTGCTGCCTCTGCACACAAACAGGACCAGGCAGAGGGACTGGCCCCACCAGCTCCTCCCCAGCAGATCATCCCCTGCCCAGCGCTTCGTCCCGAAGCAGAGCGCGTTCCTTCTGGGGTTCGCACCGCACTCCCTGCTCCCACGCAACTGCTTTGCTCCCCGCAGAGGGGATTTGCCCTGGGAACGTCACCATTCCTGCCAGACCTCGCTTCCTGCAAGGCTTGTACTGATCCTGTGAGACAGTGGCGTGGATGTCGGACCATGCCCTTTTATCTGTTCTCTCCTTCATCCGCCTATTGATTTGTCCCTCTCCAGAACGGATTTATCCCCCATCTGGTCTGAGATCTGCGGACGTGTCTCTAGTCTAACAACTCCTCCTCTTCTCCAGCTACTGGACTGCTCGGCTAGGAGAGACAGGGCTGGAGATACCTTCCTCTTCCCCCAGGAGAAAACCAGTTGTTGGAACTCGCTTCGGAAGATGTTTGCTAATCCCACCGCGGACACTGATCGTGGCTACGGCAGAAGAACGACCGTTCATCCACCCCAGCGCTGTCCTTCCCCAGGGCTGCCCATCGCCCGCAGCCCCGTGCCGGAGCCAGCACCCACGGAAAGCCGCCAGCTGCCCCGGCAGCACCTGGCTGGGGGGTGTCAGAGCCCCAGATAATTTAGGGTGCAGCGTATGTTCTCGGTCACTCTCGTTCCTGGAAGGCATGAAGTTATACCGGCTGCCTGCTTGTTCAAGAGGTGTGAAATTCTTTCTCTGACCTTTTCTGTTATGTTATTAAAAGGCTTCATGGCCAGTTGTTTCAGAAAAAAAAACCAAAAAAATTTTTCAATATCTGTTGGTAGCTGGGGCAGAACTTGCCCGTATCTTCAGGCTGAGCTCTGCTCACCTCCCTGCTTCACTCAAGCCTTGCAGAAGGAGCATGCTGCTCTGCAGGACCTCCGAGCTTCTCCAGCCCGGCTTTCCCCGGCACAGCAGGGCTCGGAGCAAGGGAAAAGAGAAGTTTGCGTGGGGAGAGGTCCCTGACAACTGCCGAGCCCCGAGCAGCCCGCTCTGCCTCCGCTCAGCCGTTGGGTTGCAACGCCTGCGTAACTCCAAACCGCAACGATTCATGTCACGGGGCAACCTGGAAGCTTTGGCTGAAGTGAGGGCCCCTTCACGCTGGTCACCGTAAAAGCAGACCCACAAGCAGTCTCTGGCCTGAGGGGCTTATCACAGGGACAAAAAGCGTGGAGAAGGGAGAGCAGGCGGCCTTTGGGCGTACTGCAGGCTCCCTGCACGCGGCAGGCGCCGTTCCTGCAAAGCCTCTGGACTCTCCAGATGTTCTCGTGCAAGCAAATGACTACCCGAATCTATACGATAAACCGCGTTTCACCGACAGAATTAAACAGATGGATGGACGGATGAGCGGACAGACAGGAAGACGGAGGGAACGAGAAATAGAGAACAAAGAGCAGACAAACAAAATCTCAGAGGGCGGACAAGGCTGCGCCGCCGCAGGGACGTAACCGAGGTTTGCGCAGGAAGCCGGAGGGGCGAGTGTCCGAGCCCACGCATCTGTGGGCAAAGGGAAAGAGGCAGCGAGCGGAAAGCAGGCAGCGGCTCCGGGTCCCTGCTGGCTGCCTGCACTTTGGGTTGTTTTACACTTGATTTATACGTGTAACAGGCAATGCTTCTCTGCTGTCACTGACATTAGGAGCTGAAATGCTGAGGAGACGAATGGCCATTTGTCACCGCAAATGAAGTCTTTTTTCTTTTTTTTTTTTTTTTTTTTTCCTCCCCCTTTCCATTTTCAGCTTGCCAAGCAGAGGGCAGCGGGGAAAGGAAAAGCGTGCTTTCCTGGCAGGGCAAGCTCCCTGCTCTTCCCAGGTTGCCAAAACCCCTTCCCCTCGCCTACACCCACCCCACCGCACACAGCCAAAGGGGGCAAGCGGGGAAGCGCCTGCTGGAAGATGGGCAACCAGCCCGGGGTCTTCTGGGCTGCTAGGAGTAACTTCTCCTCCTTCCCCAGGACATCAGGCTGGGCAGAAGATCAGCGATGTCCCATTGCCTCGGCCCCCCCCACGGTTTTAGCTGCTCACCTCCCTGCCGGGAAGGAGCTGCGGGCGCTGCTCTGCCCTGCCAGCTGTGCTTGGCCACCTCTGGCAACAGCTGGCGGGAAGCCTCCTGCCGTCCTTCGGCGACCGCTCGCCCAGCCCACGCGCTCCCCCGTTCATCCCCATCTCATAAACCTCCTGATTTGCCTTTAGCGCCCTGGAAACCCATTGCCCCTCAAAACGCACGGCGCAAAACCCGCACTTCTTTGCACAACGGGGCATTTTGCAGCACCAAACCAACACAAGTCCCCTTTCGCGGGGACGTCATTGAGCGGCCACCAAAGAGCTGGGCACTCCGCGTGGCTTCTCCCTACGGGGGAATAGCCATAAAGAGCTCCCAGGCAAGCGGAAAAGAAGGAATAAAAGACAAGCGGAGGAATTTAATAGCAAGGAGAGCAGACGTTCAGCGGTGGTGCCCTTGCACGGTCCCTTTTGTCCGCGGGACGTGGGAGGGGTGGAGAGGCACGGCGCAGACGGGCAGCGCCGTGGAAGCGAGCGGAGGGCCGCGTCTCAAAGGTGAGACCGCAGCAGCAGGAGGAGCCGGTACTTTATGAGGGTTGTTAAAAGTTTGGGATCAGCTGGGAGGGCAATCTGGATTTCAGCGCTAATTGCATCCATTCTGATTTATCATAGAAGATTCAACTCCTGGCATTTTGCGTTCGCTCCGAAATGCTGGCATAGCTGGAAGTTGGGGAAAGAGGAGACGCAGTAACAATCTCATTGTTTAGTGTCTGACGGCCTGACTAGCTAAACATCTGCTTGAAATATTAATAACTGTCAGATGGGAACAGCTCAGGGGCTCTATACAGTTTCACACCATCTGTTTGTAGAGTAAACACACTTACGCACAGGCGCATACACCCAGCCCTTTTGTCAGGGCTTTTGTTCCCTGGATCGGCACGTCTGCGCGAGCGGGTGACCAGGGACAAGGCGAGGTCCAGGGGGGCAGCAAATTCGTCTGTGACTAACAATAGCAGAGTAACGCACCCAAAGCCTAGCAGGGGTTTTCATGGAATCACAAACTGGTTTGGGTTGGAAGGGACCTTAAAGATCATCTAGTCCCAACCCCTCTGCCATGGGCAGGGACACCCTCCACTAGCCCGGGTTGCCCAAAGCCTTGAAGGGGCATCCACAACTTCTCTGGGCAACCTGTGCCAGGGCCTCACCACCCTCATAGAAAAGGATTTCTTCCTAATATCTAATCTAAATCTCATCTCTCTGTTTACAGCCATTCCCCCTTGTCCTGTCCCTCCCTGCCCCTGTCACCAGCCCCTCTCCAGCCTTTCTGCAGCCCCTTCAGGGACTGGAAGGGGCTCTAAGGCGTCCCTGGAGCCTTCTCTTCTCCAGGCTGAACAACCCCAACTGTCTCAGCCTGTCTCCATAGCAGAGGTGCTCCAGCCCTCGGATCATCTTCATGGCCTCCCCTGAACTTGCTCCTACAGCTCCGTGTCCTGGGGACCCCCGAGCTGGATGCAGTACTGCAGGTGGGGTCTCACGAGAGCAGAGTGGAGTTTTGATGCTCCCCTCTTTGATATTTCCCATCACAGAGGAGCTTTGCTTCCTATTTAGACTGTTTTTCAGCACAGGGTTTGTTCTGGTTCTTGCTGTGCCCCACAATGGCACCAACATAGACTGTGATCACCCTCGTGCCCTGGGAAAACTATCTTCTCACCAAGGATTTTGGGTGCTCACACCAACCCAGGAAGGAGGGACAAGCTCTACAGAAATGCCCTGCTATCGTCACCACTGTTCTGCTAAACGCCATGCCCTGCTAAATACAGCCGTGCCCCTCTTTTCTCCCTCCTTCACCCTTTTAGTGGTTCAATTGACCTCAATTAGGTTGAGGTGGATGATGCTTCCAAACAGGGCAGTGCTAAAACTCACACTGAAAGATAAATGTTGGGCGTTCACTCTCACTGATGAAGTGACCAAGTTCATTAGGTACCAGAGCATCTTTTCTCGTAAGTAGTAAGGTAAGAGAGAAGCAGGGAATACACGATGGGACGCAAGCCATATACACAACTGAAATACTCAGTGGATCCCGTGCAGGGAGGAGGAAGGAGAGGTAAGACCATGACCACCATGACCAGCATCTGCAGGAGAAACTGCTGTCTGCGGATGAGATCATTCAGTGCAGGACTCTCCTTGAGCTCCCGGTGTGGTGGGAACCACACACACATCTCCAGAGATGAGGAAAGGTCAAAGCTCCCAAATCTGCTCCAAAAGCCCATGGGAGGGTTATATCCCACCGCCAGCATCTCCGACCGCTCCCTTACCAGGCTCCCCAGCCCACCATCTCTTGCTGACAGGCATTGCGGAGCCACGCGCACACCAAGGACACGGCAAAGAGAGCCAGGATGCTCCTACTCACGTGGACCTGGAGGACGGTGGTGCCCACCGTGGTGTTCTCAAAGAGGCTGACGTTGTACAGGGCCTTGCTGAAAACAGGGCGGTTGTCGTTCTCGTTGATGAGGTTAATCTTCACACGCGCGAAGCCAACGTGGTCCGGGACACTCTCGTTTGCAAAGAGCTGGGCAGAGAAGGGAAGTGAAGGACAGAGCTGGAGCCACTGTTTGCAAAGTTTGGGAGAGTTATCTATTCTTCTTTAATGGAGAAAACAATGTTCTCCTGAGATCCCTCCCCAGGTGAGCCAGCTCCGTGCTAACCACCAAAGCACGGATGCTCAAAAAAATAGAAAAAGCCCCTTCCCTCCTCCCCCTGGAGCTGCTCAGCTCCGGGCGACCTCAGCCCTTGGGCGAGCCGAACACCCTGCACCACCTGCCCCGAACAGCCCCAGCCTTCGCCTGGGGAACTGGGGAACCAGGACCTGCCAGCCTGGAGCAAGGGTAGGAAAGGTTTGTGCTCCTCTTTCTCCACCAGCGGGATGAAAGCTCCTCTGCCAGGACTAACACCGCTGGCGTGGTATAAGCCTCCTCTGCTTTCCTTGGGAATTTACAGCTCGGGACAAAGCAAGAGGCTGAGGAGATCTTTGGTGCGCTTAAAACAAAGTTTTATGCTCTATAAAGCTTTTACAGCCCTGTGACACAGCAAGGGGGAACACGCTCTGCTGAAGCTCTTGCAGCTGAGCCTTTGGATGTCGGAAAGAGAGAGAAGGCGCAGAGCAAATCGCTTCCCTGCCTCCTCCTTTTCTTTCTTATATTTCCATTTTTTGGCCATTTTGTAACGTTAGTGTGGGTTAGAGAGAAGCCTGGTTAATGGTCACTCTTAGGTGACTCTTAAAAACACGCACAGGGGTGCAGCCCTACCGAAAATTCATAGCGAGGAATGGTCTCAAAGTCCAGCGGCACTGCCACGCGGACGCGGATGTCCGCCTTCCCCTGGATGGAGGTCGGCGAGATGATGAAGTGGTTGGAGTTGTTGCCCACCAGGTAAACCTCGAACACGCTGTTGGGTCCCTGGGAAGGGAGAGAGGAAGGCTGACAGGGACAAAGGAGGAAGGACCCGGCGCAGCCGCTGGGCCAGGCTGCGGGCACCCGGGACGAGCCGGGAGGCGAGCGCAGGACAAAAGCACCGACCCGACCGCAAAGCCTGTGCATCGGGCACGAACCTGCCAGCGCCGGCAGCTCGGACGCAGCTCTTCGCCTTCGGCCACGTGAAAAGGAATACCGTGCAGTTACCGGAGAGGCAGGGGAGCGTTCCTCTGCTCGCGTTCGGTTAACTGAGTCATACGCTTCGGCACCGACCTTGCGCACTCTTTGTTGTGTTTTATTACACATACTGAGTGTACAACGCGTGTGATTGCTATAAATCTTCTTTTCACGTGCACCCCTTTCGTACCAAATCTGTGTGCGCATGAAAGGAATGCATCCCTGGGATAAACCTGCACAGCACACGGCGGGAGGGAAGATCCCTTTCACTGTTTAGAGATCCACGCGCAGTATCACACACCGGCGTCGCATCGCCTCGTGCTGGGGGGCACAGCGCGGGTGCCTCTCCCACGCAGAGGGCTCTTTCCAGTAAACCGGCTGGGAACTGGAAAGCTCCTCCTCTGCCAAGACCCGGCCAGCAAAGCAGCAGGACCACCGACATACCGGCAGCAATGTTTCAGGACCCTCGCGCCGGGCACAGCACCCCTTCCCGAAGCACGGCCCAGCAGAGCACGTGAAAAGCAAGTTCAGAAGCTGCCAGAGCCGAATTTCCAATTTTCCCCGAATGACCTCCCTCCTATCAGAAAAAGGGACCAATTAAATGCACGAAGGGGCACTAATAGCAAAAGCTGGCTAAGCGTGACCACCGAAAGCCGGCGACACGAACACAATCCCTGCTTGCCCTCCTCCTCCTCGCACCCCCCGGCAGNCCGAGGGCACCCACAGACGCGATCCCGGGGGCACCCACCGCCCCAGGAGCCCGGCAATGCTCGGCTGGTGGGCGATGGGGAGCGAACGGGGTCAGACTTAGCTCCTTCCACAAGCTGTTTTGCTGGCAAACTGGGCAATGCCAACCCCAGCACGAGCGAGGGATGCTCCCCGACACCGGCACAGAGCCAGGGAGGGAGGGAGTAGAGGGTGTGGAGAACGGCAGGATAGGGCATCACTCCCCAAGCCGTTATTTCATACCCTGGCCTTAGGATGCCGGTTTATAGGAAACGGCCATTTTCCACCAGCGACAAAAAGCCATCTCATTGAGGAATTTCTGCCCAGCCCTGCTGCAGAGCCCTCGGTTTCCCTCTCGGGGCCCGGTGCCCTCCCCACAGTCCACCAAAGCACCTTTCGTGGCAGCGAGATGCGAGGGATTTTCTTGGAAGCCGGAGAGGAGTGAGTTTGTTGGAGGCACGAGATAAAAGTTGAAACATCAAAAGCAATCCAAGTATTTGCGGGAAGAGAGCCGGGTGGATTAATTCCCCTCCAGCTGGGAAGCAGATCAGCCTCCAGATACCCGCCATCCCTAATTACCAACCCCTTGAGTGCCTCAGTCTCCCCATGTGGGGTCTGGAGAAGGGGAATACATCTGCCTCTCGGGAAGGCTGCTGCGAGTTGCCGTTTATGCATTTATTCGGCTATTTATTTTTTTGTTTCTGCCCCCATGCTGCTTTGCCTTGCTCCTAGATCCCGGAGCCTGCGAGCCCCCTGCGGATGGCTGAAAGCAAATCTGAATATTCAAATTGTTATCAGCTGCCCAGCAGAAGGGGCTGGCTCAGCCTGGCTCACAGCTAGTACCCCCCCCTCCCCGCTCCGCAAGAAGCCACGGGGAGCTGCTTACATTTTCCTCACCCCTTCCTACCTGCTCCCGCCACCCAGAGCAAACAACAGATCGGAAACGTGTTCACGAAGAAGAAAAACAAGCGCGGTCTCCCCAGGCTCGCAAAGGTCCTGGTGTGCGGCGGTGGGCTCACGGCCGAGCGTCATCTCTTTGCGATGCTGAAGGATGCGCGCGGGATGCAGGGGTGTGCTGTCGGTGCACGACGTGCTTTACCTGCTCGTTTCCCCCTTCCGACCCCTTTCCCACCGGCTCCCATCCCGCTCGAGGTTTTTCCCATCACTGCAAACAACCCGGCTCCTTCGCCTTCCTTCAGAGGCATAAATTAACGAGCAGCCTGCCAAAAGCTTAGCAACCCTACAACAATAAACCCGTCCGCACGCACCCTCCACCCGAAACAAATTGAGCCATAAAGAAACAGGCTGCGGAGGGAAAAAGCCGGCACAAAGCCGGGCCACGGCCGCATGTTTCCCAGCTCGTCTCATCCCGTGCCAGCGCACGGGGCCAGCACTCGCCGTGGCTCGAGGCTGCTGCCTGCTGCCTCCTTCCCGGCAATCAAACCTCCTCCCAGCCGTAGCCGGCGCCGCAACTGATGGAAATTTCATGTCAATTCAGCTAAAAGACAATCGTAGCTGCAGTTGGGCATAATTATTACTTTGTTCTTCGCGTGCGTATTCCTCGGAGCATGTAATAGGAGCCGTATCGTGTCCCTGCTGCCACAATGCCAGCATCAACCTCATGCCGATACCTGGCTTCCAAAAAAGCAACCGCTGACTGATCTGCCTCAGACGCGTGGTATTTAACCAGTTTGCAAGCCCCATGCGCGCAATCCCCATCGTAACGTTTAAGGGGGCCGGAGCAGGGGGGAGACCGTCCCTGGGCACCGCTGGCACAGCCCGGACCGGCAGGCAAGGGCAGAAGCTCAGGCGTAAGGCTGCGAGATGCCGGGAGATGGGCACGTGTGTCCCTCCACAAGTCCCAGGCACCGCGTGGGACCCGCTCACGCACCTGCTCCGAATCATGGCCAAAATTTTGCTCTCCCAACCTGCAAGACGCGGTCAGAGGACACGGCTCACCACGAATCAGGGAACTCCTCCTCACATCAGGAGGCCAGGAGCGGCCACATCGGCTGTTCCAGCTTTGACTGAGGATGGATCATAAGCTTCATCCTTGCTTTTTCACCCAACATCACCCACCGGCTTCATCCATCACTCCCACCCAGCCCCTTCCTCATGGGAGTGCACACGGAAACGCTTCCGAAATTATTCAGCCTTCCACCAGTCAAAGCAGGTATTTAGCATCACTTACCAAAGCTTACACAAAAACTCAAAGTTAAAAAAAAAAACAAAAAAAAACAACCCCAAGCCCTAGACAAGCAACCAACACTTCTTCAACGACACCACTCTCTGAAACCAGTGAGGTGCCTAGGTGGCCTGGAACCGTTTCCAGCACAAAGGGAGCCGGATTTGGGAAAAGCAGCCTGGGACCCTCAGTGTTCCCCTCTTCATCCTGACTGGGGACGGGGCTGCCTTCGATTCCCCCTACCCTAGCTCAGGTGCCGCTTGCTTTTCCGAAACGGAGCACCCTGCCTTTCTGAAGCACAAAATCCAGCGCAACTCCAGCTTTCCTCTCAGGCACTTTCTAGACACGGGCTATTACCTACAAAAAGCCAAGGAGTGTTTAATATCCCTCATTCCGGCGCGTTCGCAAAGAAAGGAAAGCGCTAAGAGTTCAGGAGGGGTGGAGGCGGGGGAAAGAGTTGGGGTTTTTTTTGTTGTTGTTTTTTTTTTTAAAAGCAATTAGTGCCTCTTTGTACGGCTTGGATACCTTATGCCTGGTTCTAGCTAGTCAGAGAGACAAATAATGCTTAATCCTGCCTTTGAAAACACAAGGCATAAAGAGGGTTATTCTCTCCACCCACTTCAAGACATTTAACTCGAGTGCTCTGAATAGCCCCTCCGGAGCTGCCCGCCTCCCTCCCGCTACCCAGCCGGCCAGCTCAGGCTCCCAGCACCCATTTCTCACCCAGCACCCAAGCACGACAGCATCGAGGACCCATTCGAAGGCTCACTGGCCGTGGGCGCTCGTCCCCTGCATCCCTACGGACCTCGCCGGGGTCGCAGGTGATGCGGGATGCCTGGAGCAAAATGCTCCCCAGCCTTTCGGATTCTCCTCCCCACGCCGGCAGCCCTTTTCTCCCTTTCTCCCCTCTGTCTGTCTGTCCTGAAGTGGCAGTCCTTGCCCGCTCCCCGAGGAGTTTTCTCCTTCCCTGCTCTCCCCAGGTTATCTGCTGAATTCCACACACGCCTGCACAGACGGGATCAATCCGAGGCTGCCTCGCCTTCAGCTTATCTCTGCTCCAAATGATTGATTTTCCCTCTTTAAGGGTAATTTGCTGGTGAATTCCATGTATTGCAAAAACCCCTGTGAAATCTAATTCAGCCCGACTGGCAGCTGGCACTTTTGGGAGAGAATACTCAAGCGCCGTCAATTCCCCTTTACAGTTCCTTGCCGTGTAGATCATATTTATAGTGCGCGTGTCTGTCATATGCATATATATGCTACGGATGATTCATATATTGCACCTGCACACGCATGGGCACATGCGATATCCCTGTGCGAGTCTCTGATGTAGCTTTATGCGACAAATACCGCATTATTCCCATGGCCTGGATTTGCTTTTTTTTTTTTTTTCCTTTTAAAATTCCCCATTTATCTTCCTCAGTATGCTTATTTTGGAGAATTGTTTCAGAATTATTTTAAAATGTCAGCCCATCGTACTGGTGCTTTATACAGCCTCTGCCCTTTTCTTCCTCTTCAGTCAACCGCGTCAAGGAAAATCAAGCGAAAGCGGCGGCAGAAGAGCTGGTTTCTCTGGCGTGCCCTGGGAAAGTACATTCTCGTTTCTCTTAATGTACCTTTGTGGACCTTGCAGCGATAGGAAACTCAAACAGGGGATGCCCTGAAGGATGCTCTGCTCCTTTTCCTGCATGGCCAAACCCTTGCCTTCTCCCTAAAAAACCCTGAGCCATTCAAAGCTTTAATTTGCTGTCTCACACGCAAGATTTATGCGTCCCTGCCGATCTATCGCAACATTAGTGAGAGGAGAATCCAACCCCAGCCTGGGAGTGTGTCTGAATATACATAGCGGTCTTTTGTGGTGTCCGGCTGGGTGTAGGCTCAGCCTGAATACCGGGAAACTTTCACAGATTCTCACAACCAGCTCTCAAACGGCTTTGGGAGAGTATTTGAGTGGTTTGCTGCCTGTCTGGCAGAGAGAGACACTCAGCCGCACGGAGGTTAACGCTTTCTTTTCTCTTGGTTCACAGAAGGCCAGGTCCAAGACCCTGTGCACGCCCTGTGCACCGATTTCCCCCGTGTTCAAGTGTTTTCAATAAGCCATAGATAACACAAAAAGAAAAACCAGCTCACCCGGTTGAACACCTCTTGGCTGCACCCCAAATCCATGCCTGGGGTCATCTCAGCTCAACCCAGGTGAGCATCCCCTTGAGATGCTCTCCGTCCCACCTCGCACCCCCAGCCAGCTCTTCTTGGAGCCGGACCACGACCACGTTTGAGGGACGGCAGCTGGGAGTTTGCAAGGGACAGACTCAGAGGAACGGGTTTCTCTTTGGAGGCACCCCGCTTAGATACCTCGTCTGAGACGTTAATGCCAGCCTAGCTCCAGAAAGGCACTTAAACACAGAGGTAAATTCAAGCGCATGCTTTCAAGCGCGGTCTTGTGTGCAACGCAAATACATTTTTAAGTGCTTTGCTGAATCATTTAATCTAACTCCTTCAAAAAGCAATCATTTAAGTTTGTGCAAAACACACCAGAAGAAAGACCGACCAAAAACCCACCATTTAAAAAGGCCGCGTGGGCCTGGTTACAAAACACCTTCTTGTTTAATGGCCTTGGCAGCCCACACAGCGTGTTTGAAAGGCCAGGCCCACGTGACACCCCTTTCTCCAGCTCTACAGAGACACAACCGGGGTGCGAGGGCAGGCAGGTTCCCCAAAGCCACCCCACGGGACCTCTGCGTGGGGCAGGGTTCAGTCATAGGCTGCTCCATCCAAGTAGGACCTCAACAAGTGCGAGGGCTTGAAGGAAAGGCGTCAAAATTTGCTGGAGGGGCCAGAAGAAGGCTGGATGGCTTGGCTCAAGAAAGAAACCAAGCTCCCAAGGGGCTCTCCCAGGACTTAATGACATAGATTGGGAGGCAGGAGACAAAACTCAAGGAAAACGATCTTCCTGAAGACTCTAGCTTTGATTTCATGTGTCTCTATCCATCTGCTCTCATTTATTTATTTATCTGCTCTCCCCAGAGACGTGTATAATTCTCTTCTTGTTTTCCTTTGCCCCTAACATAAATGAATCATGTCATCTCCAGCATGAAGGCTGCGTTGGCAGAATAGCTTCTGTCAGCCACGTCCTCAGTCACGTCCCTGCCTGAAGACCTTGGACCTCACCGTCCCATCCCTCCCCCCCTGCACCCACAGAGAGCCGAGAGAGCCTGGCACCTCCTCGGCTATCTCAAAACCAGATGGATTGCAAAAGCCTTGCAACTCTCATGAGGTACTTGAGCATCCGAAATATCACTGTCAGGCGACTATCTTTTTCACAGCCTGGATATCCTCTCCCTATTTTTTTCCCCCAAAGCGCTGCCTCAATGGTTAATTCAGTTGCAAGCATCAATGACGGGAAATAAGAAAGATCCACCGCAGGATAATGGAAAAAAAAAAACCCACAACCCAAACCAAAAAAACCCAACGCAATTGCTTATAACTTACTTTCCTCCCTCCAGATATTCCAAGACATCAGCTCTCCTGTCCTTCTTATCAGTGAAAATAATGCTACGGTCAAAGCAATCTGTGCTAATATGATGGTCTCCAAAGACGTGTACAGTAAAACTCCTTCAGACTCCCTTAGTGCAAGAGGTCCTCTCTCAGCAGTTTTAAAAAATCTCAGCCAATTCTTTTGGGGAAGTCTCAGGAAGTTAAAGAAATACACCAAGAGAATGAGTCTATTTTTTGCTGGTGCAATCGGGAAGGCAAGGCTATTTTTTATTCTCCCATTTTAAAATTAGCAAGGCTGAAAAGTGAATTCTTGAATGGGAATCACTCCAGTAAAACAAGCTTTTAACCAGAAATAATGACAGATCCTTCATCCTTCTGGCACAAACAGAAGTGTTACAATGCCCTTCAAGAACGGATCTGCTGACATCTCTCAGAAAGCATGACAGTGGCTCTATTCAGAAACTACCCTAAGCATCTGTCATATCTATATCTTCTTTATTAGCAATTGACATTTTCAAGAGAAAACAGTCCCTTTATCTGCTTAATAGCTCATCTGCACCTCTTCAGGCTGAACTCATAACTCTTAGATGGTGACATCATGTCACAAGTAGATTATTAGTTCTGTGTCATAATCACTTCACATGAAAAAAAAAAAAAAAGGGGGATTTCTGGGTGGCTTTACAGGACGCGGTGAACTCCACCTAGGGCTGGGGAAAAGCAAATCCATCATTTCAGCCAGCAAAGGCATCTTAGAAGATGCACATTTTAACAGCCCCACCGGGATTCTGGGGGGCGGGAGGGAGACGTTCCCTTTTGCATTCCTCGGCGCTCTCACATCGTTTACCCGAAGCACGGGAAACCATCCTGACGATGCCATTTATTCTGACAAACCGTCTCCCCTCATCTCTCGCTCGGCATGAAGAGGAAAAGGGATGGCAGAAGCATGCAGCCAGATCCTTTCGGAAGGATTTTGGAAAAGTTCACCATGAGGTGTCAGCACTTGTTTGAAGCAGACACCACGCAGCGTGGCGGGGTCGAAGGGTACCGGCACACAGAAGCAGCCAGACGTGAACTGCACAAGTCAAATAATCAGAGTAATTGAAGGCTGCGAGCCCAAGGCTGGAAAACATGCTGTGGCCCCTACGTGGCACGGACCGGCGCGTAACAAATAGGAGCTCCGTTAACACGAGGGAGGAAGGAGCCTCCAACGCTCCCGGCTGGTTTGCAGTGATGAACTGGTATCCCAGTCCCACCCCGCGCTAGCAGGTATCTCTCACCTCCTCCCTGACAGCAGCGGTACCCGGCCCCTGGGAGAAAACCTTCTCCCTTTCTAAAAGAGGATGGCAAAGCACTGCCCGACAAGAGCCCTCGGAAGCGGGCGAGAATCAGCATCCCACACAATCCTGTTTTCTGGCTCTCGGTGGCCGTGCAATCCTGACTGCATTAGAGCACACGCCGTGCCTGCGCCCTGGGGAGGGCGTCTGCACTGAGCTAAAAAAGGGGGTATCAGGACATAACCGTGCACCCCGTCGCAGGTTCGTCACCCCAAAACCACACCAGTGCCACCCTACAAAGGCTGGACAGAAGCGCCCGCGGCACGGGATACCTCACCTCGTCTTTGTCCTGCACCTGGATGAAGAGGGGAAGGGCAAAGCCCACCTGGGCCAGCTCTGGGATGGCCACGCTGTACTCCGAGCTGTTGAACTCGGGCGCGTTGTCATTGATGTCGATGACTAGGATGTTGAAGGTGGTGGTGACGGTGGCGTTGGAGGGTGTGCGGTCATCGTTCAGCTCTGTCCCCTGCGACGGAGAGAAAACAACCGGGCAGCCTTTATTTTTCAAAAGAGCAAACGTAAAAGAAAGCGCGCGTGCCGTGAGTAGACTCTTGCAGCTTTTGCTTCCTCCACCTTGCCGAGGAAGGACGCTCAGTTGATGCTGCCGTTGCCCCTTAACCTTGAGCACCTTTCCACGCCACTGACCCATGAACACGCCGGATGGTGACCCAGCTCTCCCATCGCCCCTGCTTCAGACCCCCGGCACTCTTGCAAACCTTCCCAGGGGTTTAACATCCCGCTCGGGATGGCCGTGGCCAAGTGCTCGCTTGCCCCTATCATGCAACAAGTTGTCAGAACTCGGAGTCACGCTGAGGGGCGAGTAGGCGGTTTCCTTGCCACAAGCATTTACACCAAAAAATTGCCTTGTGAGGTGCGGGGGGACAGTCCTCAAAATAAGGAGGATGGAGAAAAGAGAACTCCTGTTTTCTCCTCTGCCGTCTCCTGAGGCGGGACCAGGAGCAGGGAGCAAACCGCCATAGTGCTACTAAAGGGACAGAAAACTAGGGCAACAGAAGAAATCAAGATTTAGACCTTAAAATAGGTTTGGCAACATGTGTCTAAATACAGAGCTGAGTCATGACTCCACATCACACCTCTGTCTCAAGAAGAACTCTAATTTCGCTTTCCCAAACGGAACGAGCGCAGATTTTATTGCCAGAGAAGCAAGACTTGTGAAACAGCCTTTTCAAGCAGAGTCCCTCCTCTTGTCCTTTGGATAATCTTGCTTTGCTGTGGGCACAGAAAAGCGACGCTAACATGACCCACACGGCTCATTGCTATTCACCGCTTCTGCACGCAACAGCAGAACAGGCTGATCCGAACAAGGAGCGATCCAGCTGTATTTTCACTGCGTGCTCCAGGATGAGAGCAGCAGAGAACATTTTGGGTCCCGGGGATGTGGGCCGCAGAGAGCTGGCGTTTGCAGGAGGATGCAAAGTTTGTGGGGAGAGGAAATAAAAAAAAAAATAAAAAAAATCTCTCGGATCAACAGAATATAGTTGGAACTGCATTAGCATGCAGGCAGGAAAACGGGCAAGTTTTCAGGTTCACAAACCTTTCCAAGATTAAACAGATATTTTTGTCCCTATTAAAGCCCCAAAAAATCCTCCCTCTTTCAATTTATGCTGAATTTAAACTATAAAAACCCAAACCAAGAGATACCAGCGCTGGATGCAGATCTCTTCCCCGGGCATAAAGCCCCACGGCATGACCTGCGCCTGGGACCGTGACTGCTAATTCCTCGTCCCTTTGACCCCCCCCGACAAAGCATCGCGCTTGCCAAAAACGAGGTGGTGATGTGCTGGCTGCTGCCCTCCCGATCAATGACCCTTCCTACAACGCTGATTTTCCCCCCCCCCACCCCAGCCCAGCAGAATCTATACTTCTAAATGTGTTTCCAACCAGCTGCCCAGCTTGGTATTGATTTTAATTACAGGGCTGCGAGCGAAGCCGGGGAGCCGCTCTCCGGTGGGGCTGGAAGACCACGCTCCAGCGCCTTTTCTTGACGAGGCAACTTTCAGCATCACTCCTTCCCCGTGCCCGCCGGCGCTGGGCAGATGCAGACGATGCCCTGTTACGCCCTTTTCTGCTGATAGGACAGAACAGTCCTGCTTTGCCGGGGTTTTGGGGGTGAAAGGTGGGAAATAGGCACAAGCGGGCACAGTTCAGGTGCCTGAACGTAGGTGTCTCGTGCTCTTTGCAATCCCAGGGCATCTGCATGCTGCCAGCAGATACAACCGCAGGCAGATCTGGTTGGAGACCAGGCAGGGCACCAAAAATGACTTTATACATCCCTATAGAGGCGACCGCATTTCGGGCCACCACACAAGGGGGCTGTGTGAAACACCTCGCTTGGCTTGGCCGGGGAAGGGGACATCACGGCTCCGGATGCTCACGGGAGCGACGTGTCCCAGGTTTGTGCCTCCACCTCGCAGGACTTGTCCCCGAGCAGGGTGCCCTCCCCGTCCTGCTCTGCCGACGTGCCTCCCGGACGGAGGAGGTCTCACCTTCACCGTGAGGATGAATCCCGCGCTGTAGAAGGGGTTTTCCCGGTCCAGCGGCCCGTTCAGGGTTAAAGCTCCGCTGATGTAGTCCAGCGCAAAGATGCTGTTGGTGTTACCTGAGCGAAAGAAAAAGCAGCGTGAGCACAAGCAGCTGGTACAGCCGATGCCAAATGGCGTGGCGGGGGTAACGCAGAGAGAGGGAAGCGAGAGGACGCGAGCCTCTTCCCCTGCCAGTCCCCACGCGTGACCGGACCCGGTGCTTAAAAGAGAGGTTTTACAGAGCAGACCCGCTGCCAGGCCAGGAGCTCCAAGCAACGGTCCTCTCCTCCTCTCACCTGCCCCGGCTCAGGGCTCAAAGCGGTGCTTTCCCTCCAACAGCCGATAAAGTCACGAACGCTGCAGGCTGCTGAAGAATTTCCAAGGGTTCGGGTTATTAAAATATACAACAGCAGGGCCGAATCCAGGCGCTCCCCTCCGAATAACCGCCTGCATTCGCGGGACACCGCGTCCCTGGGGCGGGCATGGCCTCTCTCTTCAAATACAAGAGTTAAGGGACATCAGTCCGGGTTAATCAGAGGAAGGCGCAGACGGATCAAGCTCACAAGTGATTCTTCACATTACAAGCGGTAGTTTAACTGTGGGGTCTCTTCCCAGAGGACGCTGAGGATGATAAAAGTCCACGCGTATTCAAGGAGAGACTGGGGAGGTTAATCAAAGGAAAAAAAGAAAAAAAAATAAAAATCTGTCAAATAACAGAGAAGCCACATGCAGCTCAGGAATTTTCTTAGCTGGACGTATTTGGTGCCAGGGAGAGCACTGGGGTAAGTACTACAGGCACTTGTCCGGCTTTTGTGCTCTCGCCAGATGTGCTGACCTCGTGCAGCTGCCTTGTTTTCCTCTACTTGAGCCAAATTTGGCCTCTGTGCCGGTCCTTGCGTGCAAGCCACCAGACAGGGCACCGTGGAGGGCTGTGCCGCCTCCCGGGCATCCCATCCTCAGCTCGACTCCTCTGCAAACAGACACCCAGAGAGGGTTAAAACAAGGCTTCAATCTCACGGCCAGCAGAAGCTAAAAAAGACGAACGCCCTGCACTGGGCATGCCCTTGCAACAGTCCCGGGTGCTGTCTCTGTCGGCCGGACAAAAGCAAGCGGTTGGTACGTGGATCCCGGGATATCTGACGCCGACCCGACACGATACCAGAGGAGGCTGCTGAATTAGTGATGACCAAGGAGATTACACACAGGCGTACGGCCACCCACACCACTACCCACATCGTCTCACCGTATGCAGAAACCCCCGATCCAGCCCCAAACGGGAGCGAGGAGCCCCTGCAGGTACACTGTATTCATCCCAGTCAAAAATCAAAGAAACCCCCCCCCGTCTTCTCAGTAGATCTCAGCACGAATGAAACACACACAACATTTGTCATTTCCCCGGAAGGGAGCTGCAAGACAGATCTGCCGCCGCAGGAAGTTGTTTCCCATCACTCAGCATCCCCCTCGCTCCCTTCCAATCCCCCGTTTAACCACGCCGCAATTTCGGGGATGGCCAAAGCCTCCAGGTCCTCCGGCTCTCCCCTCCAGCCCAGCTTTCACGCGCCACCAGCATCTCCTCTCTCGCCCAGCGCCCTACGTGCCGTGACACCTTTCTGCCCCGTTACCGAGCCTTTATATCTTCCTCTCGGACAGAATGCCTCCCATTTCCATCCTTGGTCTTCTCTTCTCTCCACCCAAAATGGCCCACTGACTGCTGGCCACCTTAATGAACTGACACACAGCTACTGAAAATATCAGCAGCAGCCTAGTTTTTGGGTGGGTTTTTTTTGTTTTTTTAATCTAACTTTTTGCTGCTGTACGTGAAGATCTCTAGTCTTCCCCCTTGAAGCGTTCCTCTCTTTTCATCATGACTTCCCACCTTTGCTCTGTAATTTACAGCTGATTCTTTAGGAGCTGAGTTCTGATACCAGGTGGGAAGGACGCTCCATGAGATATACTGAATTGTGCTGCAAGGCATTTAAATGCTCCAGGATGCCACGTTGCCATGGCAAAGTTTATGCATCAGGGCGATCTTGGTACGCTCCCCCTAACATAAAGGGTAATAAAATACCTTTTTAATCACAAAATACTGTTCTGCTAACAGGAATCCGTAAACGCGGAGACCAATGGATTTTAGTGGAAATAGGTCAATAGGGCAGGAATCGGACACAAAAGACTAAACACAGCACCGAGCGCCGTGTCCTAAAAACGGTGACGTGTTTCATATTTGACCACAGTCGCTTTTTGAAGGATAGACGAATAAATTAGGGACCCAAATACCCTCCCAGGCTGCACATCAGAGGCTGTTCTCTAGCTCAGCCTCCCCAACACAGATATGGATCCGATGCCCTCCGGGGCACCTCTCTGCTAGCAGAAAATTGTGGGATTTGCAAATTAGCCTCAGAAGGGAAAGAGGTGTCTCCAAACTCGTCCCTCAGAGGCCTTTCATAATTTCCTCTACAATACCTCTCCAACCACCGCTTCATTATTCCTCTGGCCAGTGATCCCCGCTGAAGTACTCGCGCTGACGAACAATGCACGTTCCCCCGAGACGCTTTCTTTGCAAAAATCTCTTTAATCATCTTCACATGTCTTCGCTTTCCTCAGGAAAAAATAAAAAATAAAAAATAAAAAAAAAAGGTGGGGGGAAAAAATAGCCAATTTTGTCTTTCCCTCCCCACCTCTGTATAATTTCTCCTCCCTGCCTGGTTCTTCCCCGTTATCTCTCCATCACCTTCCTGACCCAGGGAAAAGCCAAGCCTGGCTTAGGCACAGCTTAGTCCGCAGCTGACGGTGCAGACGGCCACACCGGCTGATGGCTTTCAACCCCTTTGTCCGCTCCACTGCTCTCCCAGTGCTTGCTGCTCCCAGTTGCACTGGTTGCAAGCTCCCGGCCACCGGTGGCCTTGGAGGCAGGTGGATGCCAGGAGCTGAGCCAGCTCCTCGTCACGCTGCCCCAAAGCTCCGGCCGATGGCTTGCGGGACCGGTGGCCAGTGCCGCCTGCCGAGCACGCCGACAGAGCAAACCACGGCTTGCTGCTCGCAGGTTTTGAGGCGCTACCGCAATGCCCAGACACAGAACGGAGAACGCAGAGGGGACGGAGAACCTCTGCAGGGGTTTCAAACCCAACTGAGATCCCCAGATAATCCCGCTTCTCGGAGGACGCGGAACAGCGCAGACCTTTCCACCTCCAAGTTTGCACTTTGCAAACTCTTTAGTGACGCAGGCAGGAGCTATCGTGGCCGCGCTTCGCGTGGAAGAGGAGTGACCTTCAGAAAGGTACCCCTCCTCCACGTCCCCCTCGCACGCTCTCCCACCCGCAGTGCTCACGCCGCGGCACACACAACCTCCTGCTCTGCACCAGGCGATGAAACGATGGCTCACTTGGCTCAGGAGTTACCAGCTGCTGGATGCGTCCCTACCTGAGCCATCTGCTGCCTAGCCTGAGGTCTGGTCTGAGCCACCAAAGCATCTCCAGATGGACACCGAGGACTTCATTCCCACGCCTCTGATTTGGAAAGGGAGCCCAAGACCAGGCTCTGGTTTCTGCTAAACAGAGGCTTACGTGTCCTCCACCTCCTTCCCCATCCAGACAAGGATGTGGCACGTTCACAGGCAATGCAGCTCCATCGCACGGAGCCGGCAAAGCGACGGAATAAACGGGTCTTCTTCAGCAAAGGAGAAGCTCTGCTTTCGAGTGCTGGGAAAGCAAAGACGGCTTTAAGAAAAGCAGGGCAGGGAGCAGAAAATAAAGGTGAGGCTGCCTAGGAGGTAGCACCCACCCCGTGGGAAGGCAGGTGCCACTTCTGCCTCTCTGCTACCACCGCAAACCTACGGAGCTGGACACGGCGCGGGGTGGGGGACAGCAGGAGAGACCGGGAGAGACACCCGGGGAGGAATCAGAGATGGGGCAGAAATTAAAGGAAGGGAAAGGCTGAGCAGCAAAAGGGAACACAGAGAGAAGAAAAGGAATGCAGATAATGTTTTTGAATACTCAAAAAGACAAAGGTGAGAATAAGGAAAAAAAAAAAAAAAAGAACGGACTTTGGGACAGCAATATGAATGCATTTCTGGCAGACGCGTTGCTCTCACCTGGCAGGGAACAGGCTTGCTCAGGACATACAAGTCCAGCTTCTGGTAATGACCCAGGTAAAAGGAGAAGGAAAACTTCCCCATCCCTCCATCCGTGTGCGGGTACAGGGTCAGCGGCAGCTCCTCCATCCACCGCAACCGGGCAGGAGACCGGGAAAGCAGGGACTGACGCGGCGCTGGGTTGGGAGCAATGGGATGGATCGCGGTAGCTCATTCGGACTGTTTTTCCAGGCTCATTGAGGAACGGATGGTGGCATAGGCATCGTTTTGGAGAAACACTGCTATAACGAGGGGTTTTATAGATCAAGACCATAATGTTTAATTGCCCTCGGCCAACGCTCTCACAGTTTAAAAAGGCCATTAAAAAGACTGGCTCAAACCCAGGCAGAAAAAAAAAAA
>VXBL01009159.1:572225-593910 GCA_013400195.1 Aramus guarauna | reverse complement strand
GACATTGATGTCTCCTCCTTCCTCCCTACCCCTTTGGCCTTTGAGCATCGTTCAGATCCCTAGGAGGGAGAGATGCCCAGCTCTAGCCAAGAGCTACCTGTCAGCCAGGGGAAGCCGATGCCCCCGCGCAGACAAATTCCCCCCCCACCCCCTTCCTCCACCTCCCCATGAAGGGCCGTTAGTATCGGGGAGCTGCATCCTCAAAAAGCCCCGGGCTTGCTGAGCCGCTGAACTTGGAGCGGATGACTTTCACGAGATGTGAAAGGGGAACCCATCACACACCTTGCACCGGATAATTTATTAATCAAAATGTGCTCCGTCAGGGCTCCTCGGCACCGAAATAGATGCTGTTGGACGTGGTTCACGGAGTCAGCAACAGACACAGTTATCATCGTATAAATAGTCCATCAGCTGCCGTGACCACCTCGCTGCTCTTCACCTTGAGTTTTTGCCCCCGTGCGATACGCAGGGGAACACGCCAGGGCACATACCTTGCCCCACGCTTAAATTCAAAAGGCACAAGTTATTTCCAAAGGAAAAGGGGTTGTTACAACCTGAGCTTTATTTCTTCGCTCTCCATGAAATCGAGGTGCTCTAGAAAACAGGACCCATTCCTCCTGCTTTGGTTTGTTCTTCTTCCCAGAAGATAACAGTTCTCTCTGGGACAACCAGTTCAAGCCCAAAGCTGTGCGTCGGCACTCCTCCGCACACGTTCGCTCTGCAAACAGGCGGTTTTAGTATCTTCCCCAAAAGATAGAATTGCCCCTTCCAGCACAACTGGCGGATTTTCCGATCTCGCAGAGCCACAAAAGAAACTCGGATTAAATGCTCGCACGGTTCCCGTTTTTAGAACAATATGGTATGAGGAAATAAAAGGAGAGATTTATTACCTGAGGTGCGATCTCCCTCCCGAATCCCCCGGGAGCTGCGGCCAGGTATCGGAGAGAAGAACAGAGCCCGCAGAGTTTAAAGGTTCCTGCTCCGAGCAGAATTCATCCCGTGACAGGATGCTGAGTCTTGGACCACAACCACCATTCCCCCACGTCCTCTAAACCGTGCTCGGCGGCTCAAAGGGAAGGCAAATCACCAGCACTGCCTGGCTTGGCTTTTTTTCCTCCCAGCCTTTCCTCTTTCCATGAATTTCATCCTAAAACCCCTCTACGGGAGAGCAGCTAACAGCTGGATCGTGAGTCAAGACAGCAGAGCAACGCAAGCTACAGGAAATGCTTATTTCACTCATTTCTGTAAACGCAACAATTTAACCCTCCACCTGAGGATTTTGCCCTCATAAACAGGGTGCAGGAGGTGCATTCCCAAAAAAGAAGGGGCTGATCTGGGCATCGCCACCTCGGCGCAGCGGTGGCGGAGCACGGTCTCGCCCCGCAGCCGAAGGATGCGTGCGCATAAAATTGGTACTTTCTAACGGCTACCGTGCCTGCGCTGGATGGAGAGACCCCCAGATCACCTCTCCCGCCTCTTCCACAACGGTCAGCAGGCTCGTCAGGAGAGCATACGAGTCTGAATCAGCTTTTAAGGGAACCCCCCACATCTCCCCAGGCTCAACACCTTCCAGGAAATCTTCCGCTCAGAGACATATTAAAAACCATCTCCGAAACGGTTGTTTTCTGTCGCCCCAACACGAACAGAGACAGCGCACCCTTTCCCGGTGGTTGCCAACACCTTGAATACACGTTGAATGCCAGGAAGTTCAATAGTCCCAGAAATTCAACCAAAAAATATGCTTTTGTTTCATATTTCCACATAAATGGGAATGTATAGTTTTAATTACTGAAGGCCATTTGCTGGGGAACCACCTGCCATGCAGAGCATTATCCCAACCGTATCTGTTTCCAGCGATTTCTGGATTACCAGGGAGCCAAAGCGAGATGCCAACGCGATGACGAAGCATCATTAGCAGCGGGGAGGAAGACGGGGAACAACCAAGCCAAGAAAAGAGGGGCTGTGGCCGCAGCCACCGTCCTCTTCTTCACGCCGTCTCATCCCCTTGCACTGGCAGGGTGGAAAAACAGCCTTTGATGAATAACTCGGCGTGAGGCACTTTTCCACCCATCAGCGTGTCCTCCTACAGAAACGTTCTGCTATGATGACTGCCTTTAAATCACGCCAGAAGGCCCTCCCAGCAGGTGTAATTTATGAGGACTTTAACACCCCGGCAGTTCACCGAGCGATCCGAATCTGGGGGACAAACCGGCGCGACGTAGCCGACCGGCAAAGGGAACATTAAAATTAGCACGTCTTGTTTCCAGGGATCAGGATGCCTCCCTGATGTCCGGTTGAAGGGAAAGCGGTTTGCTTTGCCCTGCCTTCTTCGTTAAGTCGGGTCACAATATGCGAGAGAGGCGTCAGCGGCCGAGGGCTGGGACACCTCTCTGCCCGTTGAACCTTACCTCGAGGGCTCACGCCGCACCTTCAAAAGGACGGCAGCGCGGGACTCCAGACCTGTTAAGACCACGCGAAACATGTTCTGAGAGCTACTGCACACATTTTTACAAATATATATATATGTGAGATTTTGTTCTTTAGCAGGAAAGCCAGAAGAAAGACGGAGAACAATTCTTTTCAGACACGCTTCCCTCTTGCTTTTGTAACTCACGCTTCTATTACATTGTGCAAATAACGATTTCTAATTCACGCTTCCCTTGGGATGCGCCAGCTTTAGGAAGAGAGCGCTTTGCCAGAAACTGCATCCGTCTCCTAAAAGAATCAACTTTGGCGGAGGGGGAGAAAAATAAAAAAAAAACCACCCCAAAGGTTTGTGAAGAGCCCCAGGGACCAGCTGACGGACCGAAAGCCCCGTGCTCCCTCCCCTCTCTCCTGCAGGACTTTCCAAGCCCCAGGAAGGACGTACGGCTTGCCCTTGCGCAATCTCCCGTCGCCCATCCATCACCGCGCCTGAAACGTGTCAGGCAGGCAGAGAGTGACGTGCGGGCATCTTGCAGAGCCCAGGGACCCTTGCTCTGGTTTAACCCTTCGATACCTGCCCAAGCAGCGCAGGTCAACCTCCCAGCTTCGTGCCAGGACACCTAAAGTCTCCTGACTGGCCTGGAAAGAAACGAAACCCAAAGCTTACCGCTAGCGAGCAAAGCGCGAGACTGCTGTCATACGATACGTTTTTTTTCTAACGAGAGCTCACAGGCCAAAGTCCTCTCCTGCCTATTAATTAAATTGCCATTTAATTCATGATAAAAATCCTCCTCTTAAAGAGCCAAAGGATTCCCCACGCCCCAGGCGATGGGCAGCACACGAAAACACACTGCTGTCTGCGGTCCTGGCCCTGCCGAGAGCGCTGGGGCCCTCCGATTTCCACGGGGGAAAAAAANGGCCCTCCCATTACCAGGGGGAAAAAAAAAAAAAAAAAAAAAAAATCAATCTTTGTTAGACCGGAGAGTTCCCCTAAATGAAAAGCCTTATCTAGAACAGGTCGTGTTATACAACAAGTCACTCACTTTGCCTGGGAAATGAAAGATGATGAGGCAGAGTCCCCCGTACAGAGGCTATCTCCATAAATCTGCCAAAAGGGAACTGTGGATTACTTTGCTGGATTAATTATCTGTCCTTCAAACAGAGTCCTGACCTCAGTGGCTGAGCATCTCCAACCTGTCAAAGCAGCTGGGGAAGGGGGGAGGGAGGGCTTTTGCAGGGCACCGGCTGCGGGATGCCCACACCCTCCTTTTTGCCCTGGGAAAAGCAGCAGCAACACCCGTGGGAGCGATGGGAGCCCCGGCACCGACCAGCCCGTCAGCACGAGGGGGTTGAATTGCCAGATCTCCGTCTGGATTTCTTTTCCAAATCGCCCTTTGCACCGCGGTGACTCCACTCCTTGCCAAGCGAAAGGCAAAAAAAGCGCATGTTTTCATGGGGATTTACTCGGCTTGGAAGGAAGGGGGAGAAACAACAGAATATTTTTTCCCTATAAGACGTGGGAAGGATTCCCAGCGCAGGCAGGCAGCAGGCAGGCAGCAGGCAGCCCCGTCTGCCCCAACAGGACAACTAGCCAAAGCCACGACACAGCTAGATCACCGCTCCTCCATCATTTCAGGCTCAACAGCTTTGCGAGCTGGCGGCATAAAGTTAGATCTTAAGTCTTATTTTATGTGGTTATGGTTAATCTTTTAGTTTTAGTGTTTTCCTGTCACGGGAGGACCTTGTGCTGGAGATAGCCGTATAAATAAGAGCTGCTGCAGTATATCCCGAGGCACGGCCGCCCGAGGGCTGGAGCTGAATAGGACACCGGCAATTCCAAATTAATTTTTATACCCCACCTCCAAATCATACCAGCGCTTTAGGTATTAATACCCACGGAATGACAAACGGCTAGGTTACTTTCCAGCTCTCTCCCTGCTGTATATTCAACCCCAGCCGGTAAAATCAGACCCGCCGCATGCAAACCCTGTGCCTGAAGACCCGGGGAAGCCGGGAAGAGGCATCATCCATCCTTGCCGGGCGACGGGAGCGGCATCACCGCCACCTCCTCTCGTGCAAGTGAGCTGAAGTGAGCCAGGTATAATTACTGCCTCCACCGGCCATTTTCACTTTCGCTTACGGTCGGTTTCTAATTTAATTTGCTTCCCCATTCCCATATGTTAGACTGGGTTTTTTTTTGCAAAATTGCCGTAAAAATTTACCAGCTCAGGCACAAAATCTGCTCGCTGACCTTTACCATCGTGATTGAGGATAATGACAAGTTAATTACGCTTTACCTGCCTGCCAAAAAAAAAAATAAAAAAATCGCTTGCCTTGGGTGAGCAGGATTTTGGAGGCGCGCTAGCGGCCGGTTCCTGTGTCCGGACTCTCAGACATCAGAAGGTAACATCATCTTTCAAAAGCAAGAAGCGAATCATGGATGGTATAAGAAAATGCCTTGAGCAGAGTGGAGGAGGTACTCACCTTCCTACTGACTTCAGAAAAAAAAAAAAATTGTTTGCCTCATGACCATGTTTTCTTTAAAATTTGCCCTCAGCCACGATCCAGCAGCCAAACGGCGCTAGCGAACTCTGGCTCTGGCAACAAACTCAAGCCAAAGGGGAAGCAGAGCATCCTGAAACCTGGCCCCAGGGAATTTGGAAACCTCTGCTTTAAGCTGAAGGCAGGGTGAGGACGGGCTGGAGGCGATGGTGGGTGCCCGCGGTCGTCCCTCTGTCCGTCCGCAGGCTGATCCTTCCCAGCGCCATCGCAGGAGAAGGACTCCTGGCCAGTTACGAAAACACTCTGCAATTCTCACATTTGGGGAAAAAATTAAATAAATAAATACAAATAACGCAAAGCGGTTCAATCGCTCTTTGATGTGTTCTGCCTGATTCTCCGATAGGAGAGCTGCCCCCCACCAGGCGGGACCGGGGGCAGGGATTAAGCTCTTGGCGTACGCAAGCAGACGCGAGGATGCGCGCGCGGATTTGCCTGCCTGTCACTCCGCACCCCGCTGCCGCCCGGCTCCAGGAGCGTGCCGTGCCGGGCTCCCTCCCACCACCCCTCTGCCCGGCCGCAACCACGCCGACGGCTGTCCTGGCACGGAGCCGGGAACGCTCGCTACGGGCCGCCGTGGCTATTTCGCAGGAAAACCGGATAGACACGAAAGTAAGAGCACGCATGAACGCTCCAGGTAAAAAGCCAGGGTCTAAAGTCGGGTTTCTTTGCTTCGGCAGAGGAGTCGCGACTGTCGGATGAGCAGAAAGCCTGACGTGACTGTGAGCAGATGGGTGCGTGTAGCAAATTAACCCTCTACAGATTGCACGGTTGCTGCTGTAGGTCTGAGCACCAAACAAAGGCTCTCGGAAACCCAGAGCTGTTTGCATTGCGCTGGTGCTGACAAGGGAAAATTAGATGCCTACAGAATTCTGGGTCAGAAAAAGGGTCCGTGGCCATCAGCAGATGCCCGAGGGAAGGCGTACGAACAGGACAAGGACGGTTCTACGATTTCCCAGCTGCCGACCGTCTTCAGGCTTTGAGCAGGGTGAGGTTTCCATGAGCTGAAGGTTTTTTTTTGAACTACCGTGAACTCATGGTAGTTCAGCGGCAGTGGCAAAATTAGTTTGAGGTTTCAGTCCAGTCTCCAGTGAAAAAGAGCCTGCATCAGTCGAAAGAAAAGTCCCTGCTGCACTCTGCCCAGACGGATACACGCGATCTGGGGGAATCTCTCATTAAATTCCTGCTGGGGGAACATTAGAATAAATTGCAGAGGGAATTAGAGGAATAGAAAGCCCTTGCATCTTCAAAGGCAGACTGACCTGGATACTTGCAGTCGGGATCAATGGACTTGAAAGTCAGGGTGAAATCACCTTGACCCTAGAGGTTGAATAAAAGAGCATTTGAAATAGCTGGGCTTTAAGGAACCGAAGCTGGGAAATTATTTCCACACGTGTAGCTCAAAGGAGCTGCCAGCCAGCACCCGAAGCATGTGGTGGGTGCAGCAAAGAGAGGAGGCACCCTTGCCATTTCTCACTGTCAAGATCCCCCCAAAAGCAATGCCAGAAATGGGGTTACAACCCTATCTACCCCCAAGCTGGTCCCTCCCACCTGCATTACCCTGATTAGACTGCCTGGCCCCAAGGCACAGCCCCACAAAAGCACTGGCCAAGTGCAGCCCAGCCAGCATCAGTCTGCCGCCGACGTGGCAGAGGCTCGCTGACCTCAAGGCATCTTAAATGAGATGGGTCCACCCCCAAAAACTGGCCTTTCCAAAAAGCAGCTATGCTTTATCTGGGAACGCCTGCCCAGACTGCCCTGCCCCTGGCTCTTTTGCCGTCAGAAGAGGTTGGCAGAAGAGATTTGGGCTTGTGGGGCTGGAAGGAGGGTCACCCCAAAACCAATGACATGGCAAGTAGGGTTCAGCACCAGACACCTCAGACAGACCTTTCTCTGGAAATTAATTCTCTTGTAACCTGAAACAGTCATTTTTTTTCTCACAGCCTGTCAAACCAACCCGGTAGACCTTCCCCCAGCGGGAGGTCCCCAGGTTACGGTCCCAAGGCACCCCAGCATTGCCCAGCACCAGCAGTTTCAGCAAGCTACCCACGCACGTTAGGACGGGTTGCTCAGGCTTCAGAGCCGGTCCACGAAGGCAGGATTAGTCCACGTGCCTATCAGAAGGCAAAACCCCATCAACGCTTTAATTAAGCTTCGTTCTCTAGCCCTGCACCCTGGTGGGTCCAGCCTCCTGCCTCCTAGCTTGCGAAGCTCTGGCAGTCCCTTGGGAGGCCAGCCCTCGGCGGGGAGGCTTTTCAGGAGACGCCGAGGAAAACGCCAGGAGCTGCTCAGCCCCTATTCAGTCCCATTTTCTGCCTAAACAATAACCACCGCACCGCCAACAAGAGTTTTACGCCTGGCTCTTTGCAGCTCTCCTCCCTGGCGTTGTGTGAAGCAGAGCTGTTTGAGGCTCGTCGCTGGGATTGAAAGGTTTCGCTATGAGACGTTGTCAAATTTGTTAGAAATAACATCCGCTGCTCGAGGAAAGGGAGATGCCGCGACCGACGCGCTCTGATAGCACCAAAGGCAAAGCAAGCCTTTCGGAGGGGTAAAAGCTTTCAGTCGTAGCAGTAGGCTACAGTAATTAGTGACGCTGAATTAAAAGAGCGAGCGGTACAGTCGAGGAGAAACTTAGCCAAACGTGATCTCCCAGGCACGGGATGTACAAAGCCTGATCGCAGGGCTAGCTCCTCCGGCCCCGCTGGGCTCCCCACCGCGTCCCTCCACGACTTACCCGAGACGATGGTGTAGCCGATGCCCCGGGGACGGCCCTTGTCCTGGTCGATCGCCGTTATCATCCGCACGGTGGTACCCTGGGGAGAGAGAGGAGACCGAAGTTACAGCCGGCCCAGCTGAGCACTGCTGGGGCTGCCAGGGCGCCCTGCCGAGGCATCGCACCTCGTACCGTGGGTCACGCGCTTAGGAAAACCTGTCCAAGGACAAGGCACGTCATGGAAAAGTCCCATCCCTGCTTCCTGGGGCAGTTCGGGCTCACCGCTCATTGCTCTCGTCCAAGCTGCAAAGCTCTGCTAACCCACCCCAGGATGTAGCTGGCGATGCTCTCCCTCCCACCACGAGCTTCAGCACTGGTCGCTACACCAGTTGCATCTACTGGCTTCCCAGTTTCAACCGGTCCTTTTCTCTCCTTGCGTTCTTCAAACGAGGCACCCCAGGCAACGAGGGATGCTCGCGCTGGCCATCGGCATCCAGCTGCATAGCTGCCTAAGGGAGCTGCAGAAAGTTTAATTGAAACCTTGAAGGAGGAGGAGGAGGAGGAGGAGAGCCGGGCAGATGCTGAGAACAGGGGATTGCCCGCAGGCAGGAGCTTCTGCAACTGCCAGCTCACCCACCTCATCCTCATCCATGCAGGACAAACCTGTTTCCTGTAGCCCAGCAGAAAGGTCCACAAGGCCCAGAGTCCCCCCAAAACCAAAGAACAACCTAAGTGACCCAAAATTCTCGGTTAGTTCTTTAAACACAAACCTCATAGGCTTATGTCAACTCCATAAGCCGTACTTCCCCGCCGCACTGCAGTGAGCCCATGTGAATACAAACACACGCACATGCACATAATTAATGTAGCGTGAAAAAATTTACAACTCAGCTGTTCTTGTTTTCATTGGTTTATTAACAGTGGGAAAAGCAGCAAATTTCTTTCTTTCTTTTTTTTTTTTTTTTTTCCCTGCCCTCAAAGGAAATGTCAACAGAGGCGTTTGCATATCTAACGAGGGAGCGCGGGGGAATGGCAGTGCTGAGTCTGCCCTGCAATCCATCAGCTGAAGGCCAAAGGGAAAGCTGCTGCGGAAGCATCACCGGGGAAAAGCGGGGACCTGCCGTCTCCCCGGCTTGCAGAGCCGTGCCCCCGTGAGCGCAGCGGAGATGAGAAGGCTCCCGGGGCCGGGCAGATCTGCCCCTTCCCTGATCTCTGAGGGCATTTCAAGAGACTCCGTAAGTAAATCCACGTTATTAACCGAGAACATTAGCCATAAATCCCAGGTCACTGGCCTTTGAGCAGCACTCGGCTGGTGAGGCTCAGCCGCCGCCAGAGAGCTTCTAAATCACCGACAACAACCGTCCTTTCCAAAGGAGCAAGGATAGCTAAAAAGCACAAGAAAAGTGGGGAAGGAGCAGGTGGGGAAGCAGAACGAGGGACGTAGCAAGGAGGGCAAGGCAAAGCGGAGAAGACAAAACCAAACAAAACCCCAAACCGAGAGAGGCACGCAACCCAGCACGCTCTCCCCCAGCCCCTTCTGCCTTAACCTGCCATCCCCCCCCGGGGCAGGCGTGAACCCCCCGCCCCGCTCCCCGGCAAAGCGGGAGCTCCGCAGCGGCAGGGGCGGTGGGCGAAGGCACGCGGTCCAGCCGACAGCTCGCTCATCGCCTGTCGAAAAGCCAGGGAGCCGGCGCAGAACGATAAGTGTCGCCTGCCGTGCGGCACATTTCAAAGGGAAGGCAGCTGCGGGAGAAGGCAGGGCTCCCGCGATGGCCGAGGAATAGCAATCGGCCTGCCGACGCTGGGGCCGCTTTATCTGCGGGAAAGGTCCCTCCCGTAGGAGCCGAGGGGAAGGGCTGCTGGGAGAGATAAAAGAAGTGAGCGCAGATGTTGCAGCAGGGACAGTCTGGGAGGGGAGGAGGGGGAATCTCGTTCGGGTATCTCAGCGGCGCGTGCCATAGAGACGTCCGTAGCAAAGAAAGGACCCAGACATCCGATCGCAGGAACGAGGGCTGCTAGAGACCATGCTAAGGTTGACCCGGCCCTTGGCAAGGCTGTGACGGTGCCTTCCACACTACTGGTTTTGGAGACCAGGTCTCCCCCTCTTCTCCAGGCAGTCCTGTGCATCTCCTCCTTGTCCAGCCCCTCCTGGGGATGAGCCACACTTCTCCCGTGACTGAGAAACACGTGCTGGAGCGGAGCTCCCTGCCCTTTGTGGAGGCCGTCTCCTGGAACCACAGCAAAGGCAGGGACCTGGGCAGCTCTTCGCATCCCTCCTGGTTTCCACCCTTCCTGCCAGCTCCTTCACAAGAGTCTTCCCGTATCCACAAGATTGGCAGATCTCAGCTCCCGGGAATGGATGATCCCTCCCTGAGCATCCACACGGTGTTTAGGATCAATCTCAATCCTTCTGGGGAAGAGGCTGAACAAGTGCCAGAGGACAGGCATAACGTTTATCCACGTCGCCGGTGGCAATTACCGGTTCACATAGTGAGCAGTAACGGCCTCAGAGCACCATTGCTCAGCACGGTCAACGGGAAGGCGTATTCCCATGCAGCACATGTTGGAGTGGGAAGACGTGATGCAAAGTGAGATGCTACACAGGCCGTGCTTATCTCTCAGTACTTCCCAGGATCACGAAGCGCCTTGCCCACCATACCAGCAGAGATAACTTAACCAGAGAGACTAGGAATGGGAAAACACCCCAAACCAAAACAAACCCTCGATCACAGCCGTACCACCAAGGCAAAGACTGACCTCTCACCAACCGCATCTCAACAATTTCCAGTTTCTCTGCCAAAAGCCTATCACACCACAACACTCTTCCTTTCGCTATCTACATCTTGGCACGGCAAGGGCAGGTGACGCTGAGGCAACCAACTGCCCCCCTAAATTGGAGAGGACCTTCCCCCTGTCTCTGGCCAAACACATCTGGCAAGGCTTCCGCTTCCGCATGGAAACCCCAAGCTGACTTCCAGCGCCAACAGTTCTGCCCAGGGCTCAGCCCAGGTATTTCTGGCACGAACCCGCGGCTGTCGGAAATTCCCAAATATTCCTGACATTCCTTAAAACAAGTAACAACTCGCTTGCCTACCGCAGGCAAGGGTGGCTGGAAGGAAAGGACTCGGCTGGCAGGTACAGACCAAAGCACTGGAACAGAATAACTCTCTCCCTCTAGGGAAAGAGGAAGAAGGTTTAGAAAAGTAATAATCTGGAAAAGCCTATGCTTAAAAAAAAAAAGGCAAAGAAAATAAAGAATGGCACATTATCCAAACAAAATCTGTGGGTTTTTTGAAGAGGGGCAGGGGTAAATCAATCCTTTTTTAATAAAATCCTGAGCTTTTAATAAAGCGTTCACACTGATGGGCTTGAAATATTGCAAGAAAGAATTAAGTCGGAACTATTGAGACTCTAGGGCAAAAATAGCACTGATTCTACATTATTTCTTCAACCCAAGGAGTTTTTGGAGGGGAGGGGGATGGCGCTGAAGAATTAAAATTGCTTCAATGGTATTTTACATGTATCTGTACCAGGCTATTGCAAGGGAGAACGACTGCTGGTCCCAGAACCAAGCACCAGCGGGGTTTGCCCCCTCTCCTGCCTTCACGTGGCTCCCTGCAGGATAAAGCACACTTTCATCCGCTTCAGCTTGTCTTTTAGCGAGCAGATCCCTCGTCTTTCAACCCCAAAGCGAAGCTGTGGTGCTGCCTGGTCCACGCACCAGCTGAGGTCCAAAAGCAGGGGCTCATCAGACCGTCAGCATCTCCGCAAGGGGAAACGGGTCCTCTTCTCCAGCCCCTATTAGCTCGTCTGGGGAACGTCAATGATGCTATCTATCCAGTCTACAGACATTGTGAGGACAGACACCCACACAGACTCCGAGGATGAAAAAAATACGTCGCCGAGCTTTGCCACAGCTGCAGACAGCGTCGGTGCATTCGGGTGCCCTGGGAGAGATGTCTGAAGTACGCTGGGACGATAAACAGCATCAAGAAAGAAGATACAACACACCTCCAGGGACAGCAAAGTCTCTCCCCGCTGTGTCCCCTTCCTTCGCTCGATAAGAAATGTCTTTCTTCTCAGTGTCCAAATAAGCATGTGCCCCAAAACGCTTCTAAATCACGCTGCCAGATCCCGCTCTGAGAAAAATAAGAGCTACAACGGCACTTCTCTCCCCTCTTGCACCCCTCCACCCCTTCTTCTTCTTCTTCTTCTCCTCCTCTTACAGGATTAGGGACTTGAAAGGCAAAGCGCAGCCCAGCATTGCAGCAGGAGGAGGAGGGGAGGGGGGAGCGCTTCAGAAAGCTGCCACGGCAAAAAAAAAAAAAAAAAAAAGAAAAAAAATCCTATTTCTCACTTCTTAATTCCAGTCAATTCCAGTCAAAGGGCTGATAGAGATCTGTTTGCGGTAATTTGCTGCAGTTTATCCACTCTTTTCACCTTCTATCAGCTCTTCACTGACGGGCTGGCTGACATGCTGTTACTCGAGTGAGGAAATTAAAATTTGATGCAATAATCCCAAATAAGAAGGATTTTATTAGGTAATGTATACACTTTAGATGAGGTATTCTCGCCTGATACATTGATAGGGGAACCCAGACATGCTGTGCACCACAGATAAAAAGAGAGGCAAAAGAGAGGGAGAGCGGGCGCGTGGAGCAGCAGCAAGACTCTGCTGGGTAGATTTGGGGCTGGGATGAGATGTCTCGAGCACATTCTGACCCGCTGAGCACCAGGGCAGGGCAAACGTCACCCAGAAACGCACCGCAGCCTGTTGGCTAGACCTGAAAGTCCGGTTTTGGACAGAAGACGGCCAAACCCAGACTCCTCACCCAAAATTTGCTGTTACCCTTTGGGTAACCAAGCCATTCAGGAGGGCGACAGTGTCCACTCCGCACGTGCGAGTGGCTCCCTTGGGTGGTAGGGCAGAGCTGATGAGAAGACTTCCCACGGAGAGATGAAAAGGCACGTGTTAAAGCCCAGGCTTGCCATAGCAAGCCACGTCCTTGTTTCAGCAGCGGAGATTTCTCCTGAGAAGGATGGGACTTTGGGTCCAAACCAGACAGCAATACCACCGCCCACGTTCAGCAGTCTTCCTCCTCTTCACCACGTCTCTGGTGGCACCTATCCATCTTGGATATCTCAATGCCTTTAGAGATGTTACACGGGGCCAAAGAGAAATCAAAATCTCGAAACCCATCAGAAAACTGCTAACGGTTTGATGAGCACACCTTCACTCATTTTCTTTTCCAGGTTACGCCACAATTATTTGCTTTCTGCAAACAGTGCGCGTTCTGGGAATAACTGTGATGCATGTCAGTGCATTAGCACCAAGAGATCGTTGAGCTCCACTCTTAACATATATCATTAATTTGAGAGAGATCCCCTTTCCTGGATACCAGGTCTCTCAGTGAAGGTGATGCAGTCTATAATTTTTTGATACTCACGGGACTTCCATTTCTATAATTTCATCTAAGGCTTTTTTCCTCCCCAGTTAAGGGTGATCTAAGGAGGGTTTTTTTCTTCCCTGCAGCTCATACTGCCCACCACAGGAAAACTCCTGGATCTCAACAGCATCAAAACTCACAAAAGTAATTCATGAAGTCGTTTTTTGGCCATCTTTGGGCCAGCAGACAGGTAATGTGCTGTCTGGCCACGGGATTTGTGACAGAAGGATTCAACCCTATTGATCCAGCGCTCTCTGTTCCATCAGAGCCAGCGCTTTGCTCCAGAGTGAATAAAAAGGCATAAATTGAAGCGAGCTGGATTTCCCCCTCCCGCTGCATGAACTGACCCATCAAGCGTTTCAGATCCAGTTACAAGATGCACGTGTGGTACGGATACCTACCACGCCACGATTTTAGGACAGAAGGTTTTTCCATCCATATACAAAAAAACAGTGGCCCTGTAGACAAAGAACCGGGATGCACAGTCGTGCCTTGGGCAGGCGGATGCTGCCGAGTAGGAATGGTGCTTGGGCTGAAGGTCCTGGGCTCCCTTGCTGGGAGCAGAGCAAACAGCTCCCAAAGCCAAAGCTCCCTCCATTCATCTGCTGGGGGTGGGGGGAAGAAAAAGAAAAGAAAAAAAAGAAAAAAGAAAAAAAAGCCCTGCTGTATTTAGAGACCGGGAGACGTTTTCCACAAACAGCGACTTTGCTGACAAACCGAGTTTCAGAAGAACTGAAATGATTGGATCAGTTTGAGTATTTTCCCCCAGGTTTTGCCAAAGTGCTGAAATGGCTGATGATTCTGGCATTTTCAAAACTGCCTCATTTCAGGAACGTTTACTTTTTTTTTTTCCAAGTTTTCTATTAGAAATGGCATGCATATACGCTGTGGGGAGGAAACGGAGTAAGCGTGCGCTAAGAGCAACAGAATAGCTTTTTAAAATTTCAGGAAAAAAATGTTTTGGAAGAGATGTTATTTGGGTTTCAGGCTTCCTAAATCTCCTTGCTTTGGCTTTTTTTTTTTTTTTTTTTTCCCCAAAAAGGGCAAAATATTTTGGAGCCGGCTTGAAACATATTGCTGCAGAAAGGTAAAGTTTTGCCTCCCTCTGGATGTCACCTGCATCTCATGATTCAGAGCATTTGCCCCTCAGCACAGGAACAGGGCTCCCCTTTGCACCCAAGCCGTGAACGTCGGGGCCGAGCAATGCAAAGCTACGACGGCAGGAAGGACGGACGGACGAATATCTCTGCAAAGAGGAGGTTTTCCTCCAGCTTTTTTTGGGATACCTTGTGCTTTCTGTCCCACACCCTGCTCCCATCCTCCCTCGGCGCAACACCGCGGTCATGCACGTCGGAGTAGGACAGCAGCCCTTACCGGAGGTGAGTTCTCGTAGATGTTCGTGCTGTAGGGCAGGTTGATGAAGACGGGGTCCATGTCCTGCACGTCTGTAATGGTGATTGCCAGGTTGGCCAGAGTGGACAGCGGCTTGTTTTTGTCTTGGTCCTTGAAAAAAACCAAGGGTTGGGGGCAGGGAGAGAAAGGATTTCTATTAGAAAAATAGAATTAGTCCACAGTATAAAGTTCCTCACAGTTGTAGTTGGGTCAAAAATTCTGACTAGTGTTGGTAAGCATCTCTCTCTCAAGCTACCTGCTGGAATTACCGTCCACTGCACCTCCCTCTAAGCTGAAATACAATACGCATTTCATTCCAGCATTAGCCCTTTAAAACAGAGCAAGCGCCAATTTGGCTTTCATCACATTTTGGGTGGCAAAGCAGCAACGCTATTCCACACGTGCTTCAAAATACAAATTCCCTCCTCACGCAGATACACCCCAGGGCACCTCCGCACCGCGAGCCCCCGGCGTGGTTGCCAGCAGAGCATCTCCGACCCCCCCCCGGTGCCGATGCCTCCGCACGGCTCGGGCTCCGGCGGCTGGAAGCCGACAAAGCCCACCAACTTCCCTGGCGTTTCCGCTGCTGCTCGTCACGCTGCGGGGCTGCCTCGCAGGCGCGGCTTTGTTCTTTTCTGCATTCGCTGCGCTGAGGTTTGGCAGAGGGGACGCACGCCAAGCGCTGCTTCGGGTTTCGTAGGGTGCCCGGGCTCTCGCGCGGAAGGCAGAGAGGAAACCTGAACGGCAGGATACGTCCTCGCGGTAGCAACCTCTTTGCTGCTGGGCTAATGGTTTTGGCTCCGATAAAGTGCAAACCTCGCCCGGGACCGGCAGGACCGGGGTAACCACGAGCTGCCTTTCGATGCAAGCCAAGCTGCTTCCACATCCGCAGGGATGCGGGGAGCCATCCTCCCCGCTCCGCGAAGCGGGTCAGAAGCACGCAGCGATCTTACGACGAGCAGCGGCAGCCCTTGAACACTCCAATGCTCCGAGCGGGAGCATCGTCTCCCTTACACCCCATCGCAACCCATCAGGACGGAGCCGTAAGCGTGTTCCCAGAGTGAGACCCTTCTCCAGCAGCCGATGCAACAGCCGTACGTGCTGCCACCGGTTCTCTTGCTGGATCCTCATCCCACGGGTGCTCAGAAGTGACCCCCCAATGCCCACAGCCCTTCGCTAGAAGGGCAGGAGCAAAGAGAAAACACGCGAAGGGAAGGAAATAAGTCTCTCCTTACCCACTAATCAAGCATCATGGTGAAAGGCGACCATTAGAGGTTACCGCACACTTCTGCAAAATGGCTCTGAACGGCGGCAAGGACTGATTGCCAGAAGATTAATGTTAATTTAAACCGTATTCAACAACGCAGCTTGTACATTATCCTCTTAACCTGCAGGCCTCAGCGTTTACGGCCTGGATGGATGCTTATTTCTGACTCGCGCTCTGCTGTTAGCATTATCAGGTTGAAGTGGTTCGTTTTTTCAGCCAATGTTTTTTTCCCCCTCCCCTTCACCTCTTACATTTTGGTGAAAGTACTACAGATAGCACTGAAAAAGCAAGCGCGTTTCAAGTTTCCTCACCTACCCTCTCTCACGCTGCCCTTTCCCGTCTCCTGCTGCCTGCATCCCTGGGATGAAACGGCTCCTGCCCCGAACCAAGGCTCCACAGCTGCTCTTGCAGCCACCCTGAATTCACCATCACCCCAGTTCCCGCTCCGGACCATGCAAAGTCTTCATCGGGCGAGCAAGAGATTGCATTTGCTCTTCCGGCCCCTACTACGTTGGTGCAACTCTCACCCTCCTTCCCAGGCTGAGCTTTGCCCCGGGGTTTCTTATTGCCTTTCTGCTAGAAATTACCAGCGCCCTGCGACCGAGCAGAGGAGATATTCCTACAGCTGCAATCAAGCCCAGTTCAGAGACTTAAATATTAAGCTTTGAACTCCCTGAGCTGGAAATCACTAGAAGCCGGGAGCGTATTAGGTAGCAGGCACCGGCTGTGCCCCCATTTTATCTTTGCTGGTAACCGCACCGGGGATACAGGGCTAGATGGAGCTGGATGGACCAAGGCAGCACCTTGCGTCCTTGAGGAAACCAGAATCGGAGGTGAGGAAGAAAGGCACGTCTGCATCCGGGCTTGCGTTTGCTCCCACGTTTTCTAACCTGGGAAAGCTCGTCGGTGACAGAGACCCATAAGGAAACAAACAACAGAGAGGGCCTCTTACCACTGGAGCATTTAAAACAAAACGAGGTATATTTCAGAACAAACAAGCTCCCGGGGAAAATTCCAGAGCCTTGAACACGGAGGGCTCGGGCTGAAAGGTTGAGCTGTTTGCCCGTGGCCCCGCAGTCTGCAAATGCCCGCTCTCCGTGGCCGGGGAGAGCAAAGCAGCCCCGCGCAGCCCTCCACGTCCTCCCTGGTGACATTTGCGGCTTTGCATCAAGACAATGATCTTGATTAAATCACATGCTCCGAGAGCTCCAGCCAGCTGCCTGAAGGGGTCAGGAAGGGTTTTCCCCACCCCCTCTCCCGAACACAGAGCTGGTCGGATGTATTGTTGGGCTGAATCTCACCTTCTTCTGTTCCATCTGAGATGGGAGAGGAGCCATCACCCAGAGCGCCTGCTGGCAAGGTGCTCCTCATTCCCACGCTCCCGATCGAGCTCTCACGAGATTTGACACCGGGAAAGAAGTTTCCCGCTTCAGGTGGGGCATGAATTTGCCACGGTGGCCACCTGGACATCCGTCTCCCAGTATGGTGGTATTGACTGTAACGAGGACCTTGGTTTCTCCTCTGTCCTCCAAAATTTTATCTCTTGGCGTCCAAACTCAGCTTTTGCTGAGCGAGGCTCAGGGGGTTTAACACAGGCGAATCCACTTGTAATAAGGTGCGATGCACAGGGAAAGAGACCGGAATATTTAATGGTTTGTATGCCCTGTACCTGCTTTCTTCACCAAGGGAGCTGCTCGCCTTTATGCAGAAGCCCCTGGCATGCATCCGATGCCGTCGGAGAAGCACAGCCGTGCTCCGCATTGCTATACTACCTTTCCAAGCAGAAAATGCTGGCTGTGCCCGAGGAGACGCCCGAACGGAGCGATGAAATAAGTAAGCGGCAGCTCCTTCCCCCCTGCAGCCCCTCCCAAAAAACACCTCCTCCCCTGCAGCGAGCGGCCAGGGTAAGACTCACCGTCGCGTTGACCTGGAGCTGGTACGCCTGAGTCACCTCGTAGTCCAGCTCCCGTATCACCGACACGATGCCACGGCCGCTGTCGATGGCAAAGAAACTGGAGGGAGGTTGGAAGGAGTAAAGCACGCTGCCTCCTGCCCCCTGGTCCGGATCCGTGGCGTTCACGATGAAAATCGGAGTGCCCACTGGTGTATTCTGGAAAGAAAGAAATTTATATCTATCTATATCTATATGTCTCAGTAAAATTGTACACCAGCCTATTTTCCCATCAAACGCGCATCAGCAATTTCCTTTGCCCACCAGAAGGAATATCTAGATACCCAAGAACTTCAGTCCTGTATTTTCAGGACATTTATAAGTTATACAGCTGCTTTCTTTATTACAGTATTGCAGCAGCTATAATAGTTGTTACACACTTATAATAATAGTTATACAGCTGTGGTCAAGATGGCACGCTGTCACAAACCCTTATTTTCCCAGACATCACAACTTTCCAGAAAAATTACTCTCTTTGCTGAAACTTGTTTATTGCTCAAAGGCACTTTTCCTTTCGGCGCCGATTCCCTCTCCGTTTTCCCCGTAAGGCATCAAATAGAAGAGATCCTCAAAAACCAAGCGTTAAATGCAACACCGAACTTTGCGTAACGTTTTAAAGTTACAGTTTCCACAGCAACTACAACCTGGCCCCATTAACGCAGGCATTAACAGTTAAATCGTCATAAATCTGGAACTAATCTACATGCATAAAATACGCAGCTGAGTGCACAAAATCAGCAATGGCAAATGCAGTTTGGCACTTCTTATTGTTTAACTTCACAGCAGGGAGAACAATTATCCATTTTTGGTGGAACAGCTGCATGTTCCTATGCAAATCTTAAATGCATATTCTCGTCTCTCTCAAGGCAGAAGCACAGACCGCAAGCAAAAAGGCTTTGCTGGGAACCCGGGCTGCAGGTACGCACAGATCACGACCGCTTGGGCGAGCCCGTACGTTTGTTACGCCTTCACAACCACGTTCGGGGTTGGCGAAGAGCTAAAACTCGAAAGAGAGACGGCAAAGGTCGGAAGCGAGACGTGACAGCGGCTGGTTATGGCCAGCTGGGGTAACGCGGGTTATTTCTGCAAACCTCTTCCCAAGCCTCTGCGTTTAATTGTTAACTTCATTCCTATCAAATTATAGAGAGGTATCGTGAAGCGCTGAGAAGGTGCAAAGGAGACTCGAGGAGATGCAGAGCCTAGAAGACGGGGCACCGCGTCCAAGTGGAGCTCCTCCTTCAGGCCCTTGGCCAAAGCTGAGCAACCGGCCGAGCCCTTGGCAGGTTTTTTGGGAAGCACAAAGCCTGCAGTGACCCACAGCCAGCCGTCCCAGGCCACCACCTCCGCTAGAAAGCGTGAGAAATTGGGGCTCCACGCTCAGAGATCCGGTTTAAAGAGTTTAATACCGGGTGATGGCACCAGAAAAGAACCATACCTTCCGAATTCCCCCCGGCCAGCAGAAACTTGCCTTTCAGGCAGGCGACGGGACTTACCGTAAGCTTGGTCAGACAGGACGAGGAACCCGGGGTACGTCCTCCAACTCACATTTGGGGTCCCGAAAGCAGCGCTGAGCACGCACGGCGTGTCCTCGCACCCTCATCCACGCACGTCCCTCGCGCCCGGCCACACGGCATCGCAGGGACGCTCTGACGTCTAAAGCTGGCCGCGGGCTCCAGCAAAACTCCACTTCAGTGTCACTGCTGCCGAGGTGCAGAGGGTGCAGATCCCACCTAGATTTTTCATTTGCTTTCTTTCCCCCCCCCCCTAAATCAAGCTGCTAAAGAAAGCCTCGCAGGGCACGGCCTGAGGATTATTTCTTAAAGCACCTTCGATTTTTTTTGTGATCAGCAATCATATGAGCATAAAAGGTAGAGCTAGAAGGGACCTCAAAAGAAAATCCTGTCCCCGTGCTACACCTAGATCATTGCCATCCTTCAAGCCTGCCAGCGATGGAGACACCACAGCCTCCTCAGCCAATCTGTCCCGGCGGTTTGCTACCCTGTGCCTTCCAACTGCTCATTTTCCGTCCTGCTTAACCCAGGTCTGCCCTGCTGCCGTGTAAGCCCTTGGCTTTGTGCCACGCACACACGGCGTGTTAATCCTGGCTCGCGTGTTTGAAGAGCTCGGGAACTGGGACTCGGTCAGCTCGGGAGGGACGCTGGGGCGGAGAAGCCCTTTGGGGGAGAGGGCTCTGGGGAGGTGTTTGCTTTCCCAGACACCTCCTCGGACAGGACTAGAGCATCTCCCCATCCCTCTTTGGGCTGCCCACCTCCCCCACGCCCATCATCAGCTGGGAGCAGCCCCGGAGCATCCCGCAGCCCTCCCCTCGCTGCTGCCAGGGCACCGCGGCTTCCGCGGTCCACGCGCTCCAACAACTGCCTTCTCCAATTCCTTCCCCGGAGCCACCGGGGTATCGGTGTCGGGATGAAGAGCATTACAAATTAACCATTAATAGAGGGAGGAGGGGAGACGCGGCGAAAGAATAGATACGGGGTCGCACCGATCAAGTCTGGGGTATATTGTCCCCAGGAATAATAATATTCATAAGGATAAAGCCAGACTTGATGAATATGGTTCCTCTTCTTTTTAAATGCCCCTCGCCACTCCTTTTAACATGCAAATCCGCTCTGGTCACCCCTGATTATGGGGCTGGGAGGTTGGTTGTGAAAGAGGAGAGCTTGATTTCCCGGGCATTGTATTTCATACAATAGCCCAAAAGCAGGCTTTGAAGAGAGTTCATCTCCCCGTTCTTCCAAAGGAGAAGCTGCCTGGAGGGACACGGAGGTCACCGGCTTTGGTGCTATCGGCTCCAGCCCCCCAGACACCGCCTGGGCTCGGACTTGGCCATTATCGTGTTTTTATCCTTATTTTACAGCTTTGCTGACCAGGTCCCTTCATCTGCCAGGATAGCAAAAAGCCATACAAGTCAGGTATCAGCTCTGGGCAAAGATCTGGCTGGCGCTGGAAAACTGTCACCGGTATCTACACCAAAGCATCCGAGGGGCTGTGAGGGACCCCGGGGCAGGACCTGAGCGGTGCTGAGCACCCAGCAAGCACATGGCTGAGCGCGCGAGCAAAGCGCTGCGCTGGTGAATTTAGGAGGGGAGCAGAAGGGCTCCCAGGCGATGGGAGGAGCGTTACAGGAGCTCGAAGCCGAACAGCACGGTCACAGAGGGGGAAAGCTCGGATACTGCCCAAAGCGCACAGGTCAGCGGGAAAATTTCACTCCCGAACGCACGCCCTGATTCCCGACAGCAGGCAGGCCAGAGGATGCAGACCTATAGAAGTGCTCTGGATAACGCATCTTTTTTCCCCAGCTCAAAGTCAAGCCAAAAAAAAAAAAAAAGACATCCCATACCAGTCCTCCAGGAAAAGAGTCTCCTTTTTAACGCTCATGCCCAGGCAGGACACGGTCAGGACTCAGAGGCATTTCAGACCATCTGCCTTAAAAAAAAAGCACAAGCAGCACATCTTTAAAATCCTCTTGCCATTTTTTGGGTCAAACAGGCTCAAGATATTTCTCAGCGGGAGGCTGACGTCTTTATTTCTCAGAAGATGCGGCCCATCATCTAAACAATGGAGCAAAACATCTGTCTAAACAGAACTGGCTGGGGTTTGTGTTTGACGGTAAATACCAGGCAGAGGGCACATCCCAGGGAGCTGCGACTGGTAAGCCCTGCACCAGGCCAGCTAAAACCAGACCCTATTTCTGCATTTTGAACATTTGGTCCATTTATAGGATTCTTCTGCCTGCCCCCCCTCAGCAAAGATTAATTGCCATTATGCTTAAGGTGACTGATAGGCAAAAATAGCAAATGCTCCCTTTTCGGTCCAGAAAAAAAAAGAAATGCAGGCAGACAACCTACACTACAGGTGCTTGTGGCAAACCGGTGAGTTTTCTACCCAAGTCACTGCTTTTTTTTTTTTTTTTT
>VXBL01009159.1:548019-569547 GCA_013400195.1 Aramus guarauna | reverse complement strand
CCCGCTGCCCCTGCATCAAGGCAGGAGCTGACCGCTCCCATCAGGAGATGCTTCGCTGCTTCGCGCTCCTGTTACATCTCAGGTCAACCTATTACTCTTAAATAATTCCCTGCCGCTGCTCCCGGCAGCTCTTTTCCCTCTCCCTGCCTCTCGCCACCGCCCAGCGGGGCAGATGAAAGGAGCTTTGTGCTCTGCTAAAAGCCGGCTCGGACAGCCCTCTGCTCCAGCCAAGGGCGCTCTCGCCGATGCCATCGCATCACCGGGCGGGAAGGGGGGTTCGATGCCTTTGGCTCGTGGCACAGCATCCCCGAGGTGCTGTGTAACAGAGCTGCCACCGAACCCAAGTGCTCTTCTGCTGCAGCAGAAATCCCGGCACTCTCATCCCTGAGCTACCCGGGACAGATTCGAGTCACCTATTCCCGGCCGGGTCTCGTTTGCCGCACGAGAAAGCTGCAGAGGCAGAGCCGGACCAAGCGCCAGCCCCTCGAAAACCAGCCCCGGGTTTTGGTTTCCCTCCCCAGGCTCCATCTCGGAAGCGGCCCGACCACCAGACTGGGGCCCCTGCTCACGCGCCAGCTCTAAATGCTCGCACGGATGTGCGCAGACTTCCAATTCCTGGGTTCTTTATTACACTTTTAATTACATTTATTAATTGCATTACTGCTAGTCCGAGCCAAGCAATTTCCAATTTCAAAGTTTGATTTTAAAGGGGCAATATTTCCTTTTTTTTTCCTTTTTTTTTTCTTTTTTTTTTGGTTGAAATTCACCCCACCTTTCAATCAGCTCTCGTTAATATGTATCTCTTGTTGCTATCTCTATTAAGTGACCTCCCTCATTATCGGGTGACACTGGCAAACGGCCACCGCAGAGCTATAATTCAATTGAGGAGCTTTTGAAAACACCATAAACACAGCTGGAAGAGACACGTTATTGGAGCCGCAGACTGGATTAGCGACTGGATAACGGCACGTAGAGCCAAGAGCGCTTATTCGCGGCGGACGCATCCCGACCCAACACATGGCGCTGAAGGAAGGGACGTCGCAACCAGCAAGCCCACGGGGGAATCGGCCACGCTGGCAGGACGACAGCGCTCAGCAGGCAGAGGGCAATGGGAAAGGATGCTCCGGTATCCCGCAGGATAAAGCTGTCTGCTTCCTCCGGCCCGGAGCTGCCCCGTTTCCCACCGCTGAGCGCTCTGCCCTTGCCGGCACGGGGCTCGGGCGGATGATTTACGGCACGGCGTCCCCAAAAGCGGGGCGCGCAGCAGCTCTGCCACCTCTCCTCGGGGCACCCGTCGCTTCTGCGGCGCGTGGCTTGAGGCACGAGCCCAGGAGAGGCAAGAGAGGGCAGCTGGGAGAAGGAGGAAACGCTAATAATAAAGAAACTCGCAATAGTCGTCTTTTTTGTGACTTCCCACCTGGCTCTGGCCACCACCCAGGGATATGACAAGGGGGACCTGTCACCCCACTGCTCTCCGCTCTCGGGACCGGCAGAGCGGCCGCACAGCTCGAGCACTCATCCAGCACGGACTTATATTCAAAAGAGAAAGCGAGGAGAGGAAACCCACCATACGGCAGAGCTTTAATTTGCAGCTTCAGGGGCGAAGGCAGCTGCCTGCCCCGGACCACAGCGCAAGGCTTGGGCTCGCACGGGGGCTGCGCCACGACCTCCATCATCCCCGGCCAAACCACCAGAGCCAGGGGATCGCTCCGCTCCCCCCTCCCTCCCTCCAAACCTTGCCTTCATCTCGGTGCCCGGTCCCTCCCCACGCCCAGCCCGCCCTGCCCCGTGCGACCACCGGCCGTGCGTGCCAACCAGAAGAAAGAGAGCAAAGAGAAGAAAGCGAGTCCCATACCGGCTTTCAAGAAGCCACCCCTGCCCGAGCTGCTCCCGGTTATTTAAGCAGACAGCCAGCTTTGTCTGTCAAAGCTCATTTCCCTCGACAGCCCCTATTTCGAGGTAACTCGAGCTTTTACGCTGCGCCCTGGGCTCACGTTTGCTGCCCTGGATCTGCAAGAAGTAACGACAAGGAGCAAAGCTGATGCCAGCGGGTTCGGGTACTCCGTGCACGGGAACCTTGCCAGCAACGGAAAAGCCACCGAGACGCCGCTACGAACGTACAGGAGCACGAAGTCGCGAGCGCAGAGGCAGGAGAGATCCGAGAGACTCGAAAAACCCGGGTGGAGAAGGAATCACTCATTTTGTCTTTGGAAAAGAGGTGGGGAGATCTCCGGCAGGGATGCAGATGGCTACCTTTCCGTTTTCAGCCAAATTGCTTCCAGATTATTTCTTTTTTTTTTTTCCCAAAAATAATTTTTAACCATTGTTTAAAAATGGTTATGGTGTTTATATGTACATCCACAAGTGGATATGATTGCAAGTCCAAAATACTTTAGGTTTGTCAAAATAAGGCATTTCAGTAATTTTTTTTTCCCTTCTCTTAGGAATACGTTTAAGAGGCAAAACATATCTTACAGAGATTATTTAAAATGAGCGCTGGTGGAAGGGAGAGTTCCTCTGTGCCAGAAGAAAAAAAAAAAATTTAAAAAACAATTGTTGAATTTTCAACCTCTCCTTTAAAAATTTAATTTTTCCTTTTCCTGCCAGAGGCCTCTTCACAACCTATTTCCTCTACAAGTCCCTTTGTCCCGGCTGCCTCCTTTGCGCAGGACCCGCTCGGCACCTCCCGCAGCCACCCCCGCCGTTTCCCCATCAACGACGACCACAGAGAACCGCGCGTTGGGTTGACAACCCCTTGCAAAGCCGACCTCAAAACTCTCCCAAAAATGCAGGTTGCGTGAGGACGGGGGGTCCATCGGACGAGCGCAGGCTTGGCCGTCCGCAAACGGAGCGTCAGCGGGGACGTTTGCCGCCGGACAAGGGCTACCTGGCATTGCCTTGCACGTAAGCTCTCGGGCACGTACAAACTCACGCGATTAGAGGGTAGAAATTCAAGCCTCCTCCAGCGAGGCGCGTCGCAGTCAGCAGGTCTGATACCTCTGCCAAAGAGCATTAAGGGCAACGGCCGAGGCGCTCGATGGAGCGTTCCTGATGATTTCCAGCAGCCCTGCAAGCGCCGAGCGGCGGCAGCAAGCCGGGCAGAGCAGCCAAACGACACGCTGTCGGGGTTTCTGTAACGGGAGCTACTTCGGACCTCGCAGCTACATCCATTCCAGGCAAAATAACTGAGCGCAGCTCTCGGCTAATAGCGAATTAAGGGGAAGGAGCAGCATTAACACCTCTCAGAAGACTGAGAGACAAGAGATCCTGCTCCATTCTCCCTCTCACCTTTCTACCAGAGAACAATCCCGGTCAAAAAAGGCGACAACGTGACACACATCACCTTCTCTAAGCTGTATGACTTGGTGCTCTGTGACATTGATTAACACGTAAGAATAATTAAAAAAAATCACCACGGTCAGCTAGAACGCAGCCTTCAAAATACAATTGTAAACAAGGAATATTATTAGGCGAGCGTATTTGCAATGGATTCCTGCTGGGAACCTGCGGGTCTTCACCCGTTATTTGACGTTTTTGCCAATCATCTGGAAGAGCGAAAGCGCAGAGGTAGGGAGATGGGTAAACAAAGGGCACAGACTGTCGCCATCGAGCAAATTACTGGCAACTGCTTCGAACCAATGCAGTTTTTTTCCACGTGTAAAAGCAGAGTCTGACATCTGAACCAAAAAAAAAATAGTTCTCTCCTAGGAATGGGGTTCACCCTGTAAAACTGACTATTTCCTGCTGCCCTGGGAGGGGACAGAAGCAACGGGCAGTGAAACGACCACCGCTTCACCAACTTAGTGCCAAATCCCATTGGAAAAGCCACGTTTCTCTCCCATTTCTGCCCATTATCCACCTCCAGCCTTTGAGGAGGAGGAGCCCGTGCCGCCCTCCTGGGCTGCTATTATATCAGTCCCAATTTCGGAGGCGGCAGGTGGGAACCCAAGATGGTCTAACAGGACAAGTGAAAGTCAGAGACAAACACAGAGAAAGTGAAAACCTGGCAGTGAGAGAGCTCCTGGCTTCGACGGCGTGGGTTCGCTCCTGCTGCTGTGATTTTCCCACTGGAAAAAGGCGTTCGGAGCAATCTCTCCCTTCGCAAGGGCATGCGCCGCCGTTGGCCCAGCATCCCTTCGGCTACGGGCTTGCTGGAGACGGTGGGCACGGACCGGGTGCATCCAGGTGGCCACAGTCGAGGTCTCCACTCCTAGCTCCGCTCTCAGCGCCGGCAGAGGAGCTCTTGTCCAGGGAAGCAAGGGCAGACCCGACCCCTGGCAGCCGGTGGCATTTTCCACCACCTCTCCTCCTCTCAGTATTCAAATGCAGTAGCAAATTCAAACCACCAGCGTGATTTACTGCCACCAGCCAACATCCATTATGGGCGAGAGATGAAATCCCTTTCCCGATTTCTGCTCTGGGGTGATACCACAAACTGGGCAGCTCCTTATTTTTACCATCCCCTTTTTATTTGCTGTCGCCACTAACTCTTACATTCTAAACCCAGGGAGAGGTCAAGAAGGTGTGTTAAGTTAATGCACCAGCAGTAGCAACGGTCGCTTTTAATGGCAGCACGTCCCCATCGATTCGTCTGGGTAACCCTTGCCGCAAACTGGTACAAACTGGCACCGCCACAGCATCAAACCATCGGGTTTGATGCTCCGGATTGCAAATGACTTCCATTAAGGCAGAGCGTTAATACAATGCATTACAAATGAAACCCTAATGACAGGACACTGGCAGGATTGCTTCTACTTGATATTAATTGGGTGACACTTTCTTTTAATGGTACATTAATTAATGCGGAATATCAACGGAAGTCCACGACACCCGCATTAATACAAATGAATTCATTATCAGCGGTGTTATTACAAGAAATGACAAATAAATCTGTAACAGTGGGGCCCTTCAAATAATAGCCACGAATCATTAGGTATTGCATTCATTTATACAGCCTACTGCAAAATACACACATGAAATCTGGGGATGCTTATCTAGTCACGCTTTCCCTCTCCCTGCCAGCCCAGCATCTGCTCCTCCTGCGCTCTCGAGCTGTCCTGAGCCCTTCCCCGAAGGAGGACCCAGTGGCCAGCCCAGTTGGCCAAGGAGAAACTGGGACTTGCTTTCACATCAGGACTTCTTGCTAGCGGCTCTCCTAGCCCGCACGCTTTCAATCGCTACCTCAAGTCTTTAGAAGACCCTCCGGTCTAGCACGTGTCAGAAATAATTACACGGTAATAAAGAGTGATAAACCTTTCCTTCCCCTATTTTAGCCAGGCAGGTAGAAACCTGCCCACTTTACCACCTTATTTATTTATTTTACTGCTTGTTTATCCCCTGTTCTGGTAGAAAAGCTAAAAGCACCTTTCACAGCAGAGTGTGGCTCGCTTCTGACCGTAGGTGGAGCGAGTAATTTGTCCTCAGAAAAATGTGTGTGTGTGTGTGTGGGAATGTATTAAAATCTCTCTTTGAAGTCTGGGATTTGTAGGTCCCAAAGATCCATCAAAAAGAAACTCCTGCGAGAACCTCTGCCGCAGCCTGCGAGCAGGTATCGCTCTCAACACAAGGGAAAGCAAAATCCATACAGCTGTGCTCATTCACAAAAAAAAAAGAGAAGAAAAGAAATTTTCCTGTCTTCCCGCGGATGGCTTTATTACCAGAGGAAGGATCGATAACAGTTCAGCTCAGGTCTCCTCATCGGGCTTCGCTCTGGCTGAAACGCTCCTGTTAAAACAGCGAACTCCAGCACGAGGTGTTGCTGTCGAGCCGTGTCGGGACACGGTTCCCCGGGAGGGACTCCAGCGACGCGGCCGCTGCTCTCCCAGGACAGCTAGCACCCCAGTTTGCTCTCTGCCACCCCAGTTTCTGCTGACTCCCACCCCCTCTGCAGTGCTCACAGGCAGAAAGAGCGGTTACAAACCTGGGACGAGGGAATATTTTTCCTTTAAACACGTGAAGACTCACCGACTTGCCCTTGAACCTCTTGAGCGGGAAAAGGCAGCAAAAGAGCTAGACCAAGTGAATTAAGACGTATAATAAAGACAGGAAATCTAGCGACCCAAAGGAGGAAGGAAAGCATCGAGTCTCCCGGTTCACACAGCATCCCAGTGCCGCAGCATCAGGACCGGTCCCTGCGCCACGTGCTCCAAACTCATCCCTGCCAGCCTGCGTGCTATGAAAGACGGGGTTAGCAACACACGACACCCCAGCTTTACCTGCTTTCACCCCAAAACTCCCTGCTTAGTGCTACACCCATGTGCAGAGCAGCTCCGTCTCACTGTCATGCTCGAGGTCACCTGCCCGCACCCCGAGGACAGATCCTGCCCTCTGCTATGAGCAGAAGATGCTCACCTTACTCTGCATGGCACACTTGGGGTTTTCTTTTCCTTTTTTTCCCCACCTGGGAAGATCGGAGGCAAAGGCAGGCAGGAAAAATTACACGAGAGCTCTGAGGTACGTGATAAATAAGCTCCTGGTCCCAAAAGAAGGAGCATCAGGAGCCAACCTGTCTCAAAAGGAGAGGAAAAGGGGCAAGTGGGACGCAGCCGGGTTTGAAAAGGGAAGAGGCACCTCGTGTCGGACCAGACACTGATGTGCAGCTCTGGAACAGAAGAAGAGCATCCTTCAAAGGCAAATCCAGACTGAGGACTAACGCTCTGAATTTAGTGAGACTATGCTGACCACGCAGACCCGCACAGCAATTACTTGCGAAGCGGAAAGGCAACATTCGCACGAAAAGGGCCAATAAAGTCATCAGCCTCTTGAGGACGGAGAGGCAGGCAAGTAATTCTTGCCTCTGGCTACAGGTGGGGCAAGTTATAAAGCATCCCACAGCTAGTAACTTTACCGAAGCTGTCATTTTTTTGGCATCAGATGATAAGTTTTAGATCCTACCCTGAGGAAAGGATGGACGCATCCGCTCCCAGCACTGCCCTCAGCGAGGGTGAGAGGGGTTCTGTGCAGGCGACGGGGAAAAGGCAGCTCTGAAAAGTGATTTTTTTTTTTTTTTCCCCAAGGTACTGTCTTCTCGGTTCACAGTTCTCCAGCTAATTCCCTTGCAGAGGCAGAACTCCGCTACGGGAGCATCCCGCGTTTGGGGCTGCTCTGCGCAGAACGATGCGGCCGAGCGCCCGGCACGAGGGGAAGGGCTGCAAGGCGTCGGGTGCAGCTGCGCAGCCACATCCTCGGTGCATTTCTTCTCCTATCCCGGACAGCAACACGCCCTCCAAGCTGCGATTAAAATACAGAGGGCACGTTTACGGCAACACCACTCTGAATCCATCCAGTTCTGGGGTGGTTTGTTTCCGCTTTGCTTTTCTTTAACCCGGGCTGGGATCCCGGTGCATCAGCTGGGATGGATGTGTTCATGTCACGCTCTTTCCCCGTCTAGCAGGACTCCTAATGAAAAATATTTTCCTGGTGGACTCGGCTCATCGGCTGTGTTGACGGGCACATCTGGGTGAATTGAAGGAGCAATGTTTTGGAATTCCCTTCATTCGCTCTAGGCCAGAGCCCCTCACAGCTCAGGGCAGCGTCTGCACGGTAGGAAACAGGCACAAATCCAGCTTAATCGCCTCGAACCTTGCCTGAGGAACGGGCTTAAGTCTATTCTTTTCACATGGGTCACTTTGGTTCTCCATTTCCCTCGGCTTTGCCCTCAGTCGCAGCTGAGAAAATGGATTATTTGCCCAACTTTGTTTCCTTAGCATCACCGGCTTATCTGTTATAAACTTAAACAAAACTCACAACAATTACCAATAAACTAAGGTTTCCCCTCTCTTTTTTCGCTGTTTCTCAACTTCAGCCACCTCCTTGGCTTCACCACCAGAGCTTATTGCCGATACCTGTCAGTCCTAAGTAAGCTCGAGTTTCTAAGCCCACCTTAATTCTCTAGACAAGCCTGAGGAAAGCGAAGGCAGGAAGCCCCAAAAGCTAAGGGGTGTGCTCCGCACCCCGGCCGTGCCCAAGCTCTCCTTCAGCTCTCTTCAAACTCTGATTGAGGCACATCCGCACGGGCACCGGTCAACCTCAACCTCCAGGCATGACTTTGAAGGCCTTCAGGTGCCTCCTGAAGCAATGAAATCGGCTATTTTTGTCTCCAAATCCCCAAGGAACAACCCGACCAGGGGGCATAGAGATCTTTAAAGCCTGGGCAAAGTCTGAGGCTGCGATGAGGCAGAGCGAGGTGCGGAGGGTACGGCAGGAACGTCTGCGTGGGACGCGGTCAGGGCTGGTCACCTCATCGGTTAAATCACACCACAAACACCCTATTTCTAATGACAGTTTGCAAAACGCCAGCTTATCAAGCGGACCCACAGAAGCAATCACGTCGGACGTGGCTTAGATGCGTCCTCCCATTAAAAATAAAACCCCAGAGCACTCAGCCTGAGGTACACCCGTACCTCTCTTCCATGGCAGACCTTGCTGGGTAGACCTACCGGTGGCAGAGGAAGGGCTGCGCCACGCGGCCACGAGCTCGTTATCCCTCGCACGTTTCTCTTCGTAGGAGCACAAGATAACCGTCGTGTGAGGCTCCGCTCCTTTTTCCCTTCTCTTCTTCGGAAGGGCCACCGGCCCAGGACTTTCCAAAGGGATGCTGGTTATGGTCTCCTGGACCTGCCCCCCGGCACTAACCAGGGTTAACCTTTGTCATGCTGGTGCCTCTCCGCTTGCAGAAAAGCTTTGTGGATAAACTCTACTATAAGCAAGTAATTATACAAGCATAGCTCAGGAACGCTACATTAACCATCATCCTAAGTCATCACCACGCTCCAGCAGAGCTCCAGAGGGTATCCTTGAAGGCTCCTATTTTAACGGCCAGGAGACCAGCATGGTCTGGAGCCTGGAGACCCCTCTCCTGAAGCCTCTCGTCTCCCTCGCGAGCTCCTTCAGCTCCAGCGGTCCTGCCCTCTGCAGTCCCGGGCTGCATTTGCCATCGTTAGGCTTCCAAACCTCCCCGCGGCCGGCAGAAAACCTCTGCGAGCGCCCGCAAAGCCACCGAGTTCCCCTTCCGACGACTCCCTCACCTCGGTTTTGGGAGGGATGGCAGCGAAAGCAAACCACCCTCCGCTTGCGTATCCTGAGCGGGTCCGCAGCCAAGCGGGAACCGAGCCCCAAGCAGCACGGGAGCCCCCCGGCTCCTTGCTCAGCACCAAGGGTCTCCAACCGCCTCCTCGCACCCCTCTCAGCCTCTCGCTTTTGGGCCAAGGACGACGCTTTTTGCTGCAACTCTGTGCATCTGTCCAAGGCCTCCTAACTCTATGTTAAGGCAGATAATTTTTTTTTTTCTCTCTCTTTAATTTCTAATAACGTTGCCAAAGGAACCAACCTTTGCAATCCAGCCCAAAGAACCCACCGAGCCTACTGTAAAGTTGCGTCGGAAGAGGGGTCAAAGCAATCAATCTGTGACACCAGTTGTGTCAAGTGGATTTTAAAAACACCTTAAGTGGTTTTTAAAAATACCTGGTGTTTTATTAGAAAAGCGCTTCAGGATTAAATTGTGGTTGTTTTTTGGTGTTTTTGTTTTGGTTTTTTTTAAAAAGGGGCTCCGATCTCTGAGCACCCCGGGAACATCACGAGAACCAAGGCAATTGGGTCCTACAGCCTTGCCATAGCATCTCCTGCAGGGATAATACATGAGTAAGAGGCTTAGAAAGCACTGGCATGGAAAGCACGTTCCAGCAAGGGATCGCTATGTAAAAGAACAGGAAAAAGATGGAAGAGGAGAAAGAGAGAGAAAACAGAAAGGAGAAAGAAAAAAAAGCTGCAGTTTGGCCCTTTTCTCGCAACGTGGAGACAAATCCCTCTTTCCCTCTCTCGGTTCATCACATCTTTTTTCAACCAGCCGAGGAGATCCCAGCTCTGCCAGCATCCTTGCCAGGCCCAAGGAATTAGCACCGCTTAAACCTTTGGCATTACCCGGGGAAAACAAACAAAAAAACCCCCCCACACCCCCCAACAAAACCACACAACCCAAACCTCCCACGACCCTGCAAAGCCTTCCTTGCTGAAACCGTTCGCCTTGAGACGCTGCCTGCACTCCACAGCCATTTCCCGAGCGCCGACGTCCCTCTGGCAGAACCAGACTCAGCCTCAGCACCTCGGCCGTGCCTGCGGACGAGGACCGGGAGAGGGCCGGGCTCATTTGCCAGGGCAGGGAAAAGCCAGCCCCGCGGCCCCCCAGCCCTCCTGCTACGCCTCCCGCTCCCCTTCCCGCGCTGATTGCAAAACCTTGCCCTTCTGCTGATTGCGGCTGATGGTCCTGGCTGGTTTTTGCCCCTCCAGACCAGATCCTCTATTATCGAGGGTCTGGTTTTTCTAAAAGGTTTGTTGTTTTGTTGGTTTGGCTTTTTTTTTTTTTTTTTTTTTTTTTTTTTTTTTTTTTTTTTTTTTTGGGTTTTTTTTTTTTTGATTGCTTTTTCAGTTCAGCTAGTGAGTTTATTTTTTCGCTTGGGCTCTTTCCTACCCTGTCTGGATGTGCTGATGGATTTCGGTGCTTGCCAGAATTCAGCAAAACCAGGCTCGCTGGGTAGTATTAACTTCTAACCCCCGTGTAAAAATAGCTGCAATAAAGCAGAGTGAATAATATAAGCTTCACCTAATGTAACTTTGATTAAAAAGCGCTGCCCTCTCCATCACTCCTGGGTGATAACTCCAGAGAAACGTCCTTCCCGAGGTCTGGAAAGCCTGCAAGGTCTGGGGAGAGAAGAGCCGACATGACACCGGCACATCCCAGGGCCGCTGCCGAGCCCAACAGGGAAGGCAAAGGGAGAAAACTCAGAGGAAAAGGCAAAAGCTACAACAACAAAAAAGAGAGATTCGTCCCACCGGCGGGCAGCAGAGGCAGTCGAACGGCAGCTCTAGCAGGGCAGCCCGCAGACCCTCCCGGCTTTAGCCCGGCTGCAGGACCAAAGCACCGGGGTCCACAGCAGAGAAGCATCATCCTTTCCCTCAGAAGACCTTCCTCCAGATGCAAAAACCTCCATGTATTTAATTATTCTCCTCTTCGCTCCTGGTGCCGGCAGACTGTGGCAGGAGCTGTTTTGTTACAGCATGCAGGAGGAGGCAGAAAAGGTTTTAATTTCACGCCTCGCACCAAGCGCTGCAATTTTGGACACTGTTCGTTATCTGACTTCTGGCCCTATCTCTGGTCCCGGCGCTCCTCAGGCAGCCGCGGCCAGTTGGCTTTTTAATTTATTCTCTGCTAGGATGGGGATTCTGTTCAAGTGAGAGCCCTCACCGGCCAGGCGTGCCGTTTTAATAACAAAATGCCTTCAAGTTTGGAGGTGTGACTTTGTGCCAGGTTAATACGGCACCTGCCGCTTCTGGGGGGCTGGGGTGGGGGGGGTCTGTGGCTCCTGTGGCACCGCAGATGGGGCTGAAGGAAACCCCACTGCTGTAAATCACCATCTCCTTCAACTTTCATCCACCTGGAAAGACAAAAAAAATAAAAATAAAAAAAAAAATCACCAGGGACTAAAACTAATTCCCGCATCTCCCAGATGGCTGAACCGTAGCCCTGACTCAAAGGGCCACCTCCCAGAAGACAAGCAGCAGCTCACAACTGCTGCTCCGGTACCTTCGTCACTGTCAAAAATACCCAAGACCATGAAAAATTCTTGCTCAAGGGCCTGAGGCTGAACTTTTCGTTGTCCGTATTTGGTTTATTTGTTTGGGTTGGGTTTTTTTCCCTCTACAGCTGTGCCCATGTCTTTAGGAAAACCTGCTGTGGTACAAAAGGCCCCCGAAACGCGTGTCTGCAGGCGTCCGCTCTCCCCGGTGACTCTTGGGACCTAGAAATGTCAGCACGAATCTCTGTTTGCATTTTTTAAAGGCATTTTCAGCCTTTTTCCTTGTAATCCGGCTGGAAACGTAAACAGATCGCGAAGACTGGAGGATGCCTGTCCTTTTTATCTGCGATGCTGCCGGTCCACGGGTGCCCAGCCTCCGGTGCCCCCCTGCACAGCCCCGTCCCCGCTCACCTGCAGAGCCCCGGTCCGTCACCTCCGGCGCTTGACAAACTCCGTCCCCGGGCGCCGGCAGCATCTCACCCAGGTGCTCGCGGGATCTCTCAGGTCGCCCGAAGCCGAGCCACCATCTCAAGTGACAAGGCGGGCTGACCTCCTGGCTCACCAAACACCAGCTTAATGGCAGAAGAGGCAGCGAGCGAGCGACCTAAACCCCGTGCCGACTGATCCTAACTGCTCCTGTCAGAGGAGAGGCATCTCCTAAGCTTTCTGCCTCGCTTGCTCCGGCAGCACCGTCCTGCTGCGACCACATGCAGTCCCGAGCTCTTCGGAGCAAGGGCGTGGGGATGCTTTTGCCCCGGAACCCCTCAGGTAGGCACAGCTCCTGATTTTGGTCTGCATTACCATGCGCCTTGGGCTTTTGTCTACCCAAAGCACAGCTTGCCTGGTCTGACACGGTCTGGTACCTCTCCCTGACACGGGCGGATGGGTGCTCGTTCCCCAGCGCAGGAGCGAGGATGACTTGGGAAACAGCTGCCCTCAGCTCTCCAGGCTGATCCTTTGCACGGCAGCAAGGCAATGAATTTCCTACATTTTCAGCACAAGCGAGAAGCAAGGCGTAACGTCACATTTGCGGGCTGGGGAGCTGCAGCATCCCCTCGTGTTAGACAACAGAAAAACAAACCTAAACACCCCAACCAACCAACCAACCCACCCCCACAAACAAACAAACAAAACCCCAAACAACAAAACAACCAGACTGAGCACCTTTGAGATGATCACACCCCAGGGGAAACTCTTCCCAAAGCTTTCGTTGTTTAAAACTTCTTCGCAAACCCCGACCCCTCTCTTTCTTCCAGGGTGGCTTGTCAATACAGAGTTTAGATTTCTGGCAAAGGACTCGGGATGAAAGAAATCAAGAGTAGGTAATTGCTGCGTGAAAATGACAGCGCAGCGATTTACCCAGACAAAAATGGACTGCGGAATACCAAGAGGCAGCCAACAGCGGAGAATCAATACCTCCCAAGAGGTGGGATTATTAGGGAGAGAAAGGGGCTTGCAAGATCCATAAGTGCCTGATGACTGACTATTTCCAAACCGCCGTCCGCTGAATGAGAATTGCCTTCGGAGGGATGCCGGGCCCTTTCCGCGGGCGAGCGTTTAGCCCGGGGATGCTGCCACATCTCTGCGAGGTGCTGCAAAGCCGGGCGGTGAAACGCGGCGGCTCCGTCAGCCCCCGCCTTCCCCGCATCTTTCCGGCAAAGGCTCGAGACCCCGTTGCAAAAGGGAACCCTTCTCTTTCTGGGGCGTGCCCCGCTCCGGCGGGTGCATGGGGCCAGGTAACGTCCCAACGGGGATTTTAGGTAAACCAGGCTCTTGCATTTTAGCCTGTGCAGCGGGGTTTCCCTTCAGAAACGCGTCTGAAAGAGGCAGCAGAAAAAAACGTGGGTTTGCAATTCCTCTTTTGGTTTTGCCAGCATACCCGCAAGGCATCCCTGCGGTCATTAACAAATCAGATTTGTCAATTCCCCTCATTCCCTGGGAAAGACAGTCACCTTCCATCGGAATCTTTTAAACAGCAATTTCCGCGCTTTGCTCGACCCTTCCACGCTGTAGCCACGCGCGAGGTACCGCCTACAGAAGAGCCTTCGACGTCCCCGCAAAATGACAAGTATATCTGATATCCACCTCTCCATAACGGCACGGGAAGTCACCGGGATCTCCTCCAGCACTCCCAAGTGACGATTACTTCTGCTTTCAGCCCCAGCAGAGCCTGTTACCCACACCAGACATTCCCCTCCTGTTCTCCAGGGACGGCCGAGCATCCTAGCAGCTAAGACAACAACAGAGGACAACCACCTCACCTTGCTTTTCCCCGACACCGCAGGTATACACCCCCAAAAGCATCCTCAGGATCAGTCTCTTGGAAAACACAAACCCGGGCAACTCCAGCCAAAGACCTGCCCTCCAAAGACGAAGGGAGCTCATTTTTAACAAGCACGCCTCTGGGCATTTCGGCTTTTCATCGAGCAGGCTGCTGCAAACACAAAACAAGAGTTGCTCTCGGTGGCTCGGGGGAAACTCACGTTCGACTTAGTGCTAAATACGCTCAAAACACAAAAGATGCCCCAGAAGAAAGCAGCCAGGAGACCCAGGAGCCTCATTTTCTCGGGGGATCTTCACTCCACTCGGCTGGTCTTGCCCAAGAATCTCACAGCCCATCGCTCACAGCGCATCCGGGTGGGAAACGCGACTAAAAGCCAGAACATCTATCTCCTCTCTGACCACCGTACGGGTCCACTGCGTGCACATCTGGCTGTGGTTTTCTTTTTTTCTTTTTTCTTAAATTTCAAAGGCAAAAACATAAATAAGATTTTCTGATAGGAGGGCAGAGGATGGAGATCACAGTGCAAGCGAGAAGGGAGCGAGCAGGACCCTAAAAGAGTAATTTTTGAAATGTCAGCAGGCAAGTGTTTGCCCAGGGACAGCTTGAACATGCTATTTCTTTTTCAAAGGAGAGTAAAAAGAGCTCTTCTATCTCTGGTTTTGCACCATTTAGTTCATCTGCCTGGACAGGAGCTATACAGCAGGAAAAGAGCAAAGCACAGGACACCCTCTCTGAAACCTTCTTCCAGCAGAGTTTCTTCTCTTACTACTTATTTTCTATGGAATGTGTATAGGAGGAACAAAAATGAGCTTTTGTTTTGTTTTGAATTGGAGGAGTTATTTGCTAGCACTCCGCTTTGGCCAGGGAAGGAGGGTGAAAAACGAAGGACTTATGAACGCTGTTGGACGGGAGTAGAAGGAGCTCGGAGAAGCTTTGGCATGCCCGGCTCAGCATCACCAGTGCCACAGACAGCCCTCGGAGCTCACCTGGGAGCTAGGAGGATGACAAAGGCCAGGGACGAGGGACAGAGGACCGCGGGAAGCGAGAAAGGGGACAGCAGAAGGAAACTCCTCCATCTCCTCTCCTAGCACCCCACATTGGCTGAGCCGAACCTCGTGCACTGCTCAAAACCTTGCTGCTTCCAGCACCCCCCTTTGCCTGCAGGCTTGCTAGAGAAATGTCCGTTCTTCGCAGCAAAAAGCAACGTGACCCCCAAAAACAGAACAAAGAAGAAAAGGGTGACTCAATCCTTCTGCTTCTGAGTTTCACAAAAGGCAGGAGATTTAACTTTCAGGCACACGTGGCAACTACTCAGTCTCTAGGAAGGGTCAGCAGACTAAAACAAAACAGCAACCGGCACTAAAAATGAGGAAAGTTCAAGCGGGAGCAGGAAAAATGAGCTTTAAGGATGCATTGCATACCTGCACGGACTTTCGCGGCTTGCGGTACTCTGCATCCTCCGGCCGCGAGCAGACGTCCCGCTCCCCTATGCACAGGAGCTAAACAGAAAGAGCCGGTGCAGTGGCCGCGGTCGGAGCAATCGCGTGTTTTGTAGGACCTACCTGTGCCCTCGGCACGTCCACTTTGCAGCCCTGACCGCGCATAGAGGAGCGGCTCACGTTGTTGTGTTTAAAATTACAATTAAGAAAACAAAGGAAATGGGCTTATGTTGGGTCTACAAACCTTCGCTGTGATTTTGAAAGCACAAAGATAAACAAAAGGTGCCCTCGAATCAGAAACCCAACACACGAGACCCGTAAGGAAGCCTGACGGTCCCGACAAACCACCAGATAGCAGCCGTTCCCGAGATCCGATCCCTCCCCCAAAGCCTGGACGAGAGGCAGTGAAGAAACGCTCAGCAGCAACAGATGTGGGCTATTTTGGGCCAAAAAGAACAAACGCCAGAGCTGGAACGGCGTAACAGCGTCAGCCAAATAACCGCAGCAGCGTCTGTTCTGGAGATGCTGCGCCGGAGGCAGGACTTCACCCCATCGGCCCCCGGCACAGGGAGCGGGAGCAGACCCCCACCGACAGCACGCCATCCCTCTGGCCACCCCTGCTTCATCCTCCCAGCACCCCAAAACAAAGACGATCCGGACCGGCCACCTCGCGCAATCCCAGCTGGAACAACTTCACGGCAGGGAGGGTGATGTAAAGTTATCGAATCATTTGGGTTGGAAGAGACCTTTAGGATCATTGAGTCCCACCGTCAACCTAACACTGCCAAGTCCGCTGCGAAACCGTGTCCCTAAATGCCACGGTCAGGTAGCAAAAGGATGGCAGAAGGGAGATACAGCAACGCTAAGTGCTGTTAATGGTAAAGAGCTATTAAAACTAAGCACAGCCACTGAAGCCAAAGGAAAATTCACCCGGATGAGGATAACCCAGGAACAAATACTCAGCTTGCAGCCCAACAGATATAAAAACAAAGGAAAAGAGAGGAGTTTTGATATCCTGATGGATCTCGACGCAGTTCTTGTTCTCTACGCATTCAACGTAGGCTGGGTTCAAGACTTAACCAGGCAATTAGAAGAAAAGCCCCTTGTCAAAGTCACGATAAGGAGGAGGATTTGATGCCCGTTCATCATCGCTTGTAGCCAGCCCCTAAGAGGGGGCAGCAGAAATGCCGAGCGGGCAACGGTGCAGCATTTCACCCGAGTGCGGACCCGCTCCCGGGCACTCTTGGTGCCCACCTGCTACGGCAGCAAAATCCCATTAAGATGCAACAAGCACAATAATGTTTCAGGACCGCATCTACTTCAAAACAGCTGCACCCGGCCAACATTATGTGGCCTAAGACTCAAATGCTGCTCTTCTTCCCATCAGTCAGGCTCGGTGAAGGATTTGCTGCACGGGTTTTGTTTTGTTTATTAGTTCTAATGACTTTCTCATTATCATTTCGCTGTGAAACATAAACGATGGTTATGGGAGAAATCATATTATTTGGATGACTTTATTAAATTAGAGAGCAAATCGGTGTATATTTCTGGCTCAGGATAAATGTTTGAACTTTGAGAGGCCAAAATTCATTTTCAGACAAAGCCATTTTCGGAAGCTCTGGAATCAGTGGTTAAATTTGCCCCCAGCTGCAAGGGAGATGTATGGGGGTATTTCTCAATTTAATCCCTTCTAGCAATTTAACCAAATCACCAAACCAAAACCCTGCTTCTAGCTCCGTTTATGAGAAGCTCGAGACTTGGGGAACATAATGGAGAAATAAAGGCAAAATAGCACAAGAAAAAAAAAATAAAATAAATCCTGTCTTCGTGTCCCCATTCCCCTAGCCCTCATACAGGGACTTCATTCAGCTCGTGAATTTTCTGTGAGAGAAATCACTGTCTTCACACCTTCACAACACGGGCTGAAAAAGTGCTTATTTCTACAGACACCGCCAGGGCAGATAACACCCGTGCAGCTCCCCCAGAAATAGTAACAGCAGCCAGCAGACGTGCCAACGGCTTACCACGCCGGTGCAGGCTACCTGCAAGAATTAGAGACGTGCCACTTCAGAATATACAAGATGTCTGGCACCTTATCTGCAGCAAGGCTCCTGCAGGACCAGCGGTAGGACTCAGCTGGTGGCGACAGGGGAAGAAAAGCGAGCGTGAAACACGCACAGGATGAGAAAACGGTTGCGAGACGGGTAGAAGAGATTGTAGTTTTCTCCTCTTTTCCATCCATCCATCCATCTATCCCTGTCCCAAGAGGCAACCAGAAACCAAATACATTTTCCAGGCATCAAATCAGAGGGTCCCCCCAGCCAATACCTGACAGTGGAATAAACCTGTTCGAAAAGAATTAATTCCCCCCAGGCACACCCAAAGGAAAAAAGAGCAACAGAAAATCAACCCCGACAAAAGATCTGTTAAATGAAAGCACTTTTGGCGTGCCAACCCAAAAGATATGCAACGAGCAAGCTGTGTGAGAGAAATCCCTGCTGGAAAGAGACAGCGGGGAAGAGAAGGGGAAGCGGTTGGCGTCCTCCATTCCTCACCGGGGCAGGGAACGCGATAGGACCTACAAGGAGCAGCACGCTTTGGAGAACCAGGAGCCCAAAGACCGTCTCAAGCACTGACTGTGGGTCAGTTCTAAGGGAAGGGACTGTCATCTCCTGTTGTGCTCTTTTATCTGGGTTATTTTAAATCTTGGTGCTCAGCTGTGGCAGACCTTAAGCAGGTGGTGAAATACATGGCCACAGAAGCATGCTGCCAAGAATATCAAACCCGTGGCTATTATTTCACCTAACGCCAGCCTGTTGTCCTACACGGACCAGGAGAAGCTGGAGACTTCTCTCCCGGGGCCACTGTCTTGCCAGGACAGCCGGGCAGGACCCAGCTCCCCCACTACTGACCCATCTCGCACTTCGCAGGCACGTCACTCAAATAAATACAGAAAGGGCTGGATCCGCAAAGAACTAAAGATGTGCAACACCCACAAAAGAGCAAGTTAATTAACGCCTCCTCCTCTCAGACCTTCTGGGAGTTGCAGGCCACCACCATGTGTCACCACTCCAAAGACTCCTGCTGGATTGCTAAAAACCCCCGAACACTCCAGAACACGCTGCTGCTCCTTCCCCGCAAGCAAAGGGCCTTTGATACTTGCGGGCAGACTTTTTCAATAAATGCCATGCAGCTCCTCTCCTTCCTCCTCTCCTTCCTTCCTCCTCCTCGCCGCCTGTCAGGGTGCCTGCTGGTTTCTGACACCCACCGGCCCCACCAAAGCCATGACCCTGGGACGCCAGGAGCGACACAGCAGCACGGCACACAAAGGGCTGGTGGCTCGCGGCAGGAAACCTCTCCTAATAAAGACCCCTTGCTAATTAGCAACGAGATCCACTCAGGTGGAGCACAGAGCAGTGCTGTTAGTTTATCCCCCCCTTCAAGGGGAGGAACTTTTCTCCTTCCATAAAGCATCTCTGCTCGCTATTTGTGGGACATGGCTATGACCAGTTGTCCCAAGGAAGCCAGGAAGGCTACAAAGACGCTGCTTTTCCCCAGGCAGGGTAATGAAAGAGCGCTGTAAACAGCGGGAAGAGAGATGTGAATCCTCCTCACGGCCACGGGGCGGAAAGACCTAAACCAGAGGAGACTTCTCTGCACCAAGGCTGAAGCCCACCAGCCTGCATCCTGGCATCCCTTATCCTCCCGTGGCATCCCTTATCCTCCCCCCGGCATGTAATCTGCAGGAGGAGAGGGGAGCCTTCCCCTTCCTCAGCTTCTATGAAAACACTTGCCGGGACAATTTCTTACCCTCCTCTTTAAGACAATTCTTGAGCTGAGACTGTGAAGCAAAACCCAATCCCATCAACTTTGCCAACCCCTTTCTATTCTGTACACGTCCGGTCATACCCCCTGTCTAAACCCACAGCCCGGCAGATGTTTCAGCCGCTCAAAAGGAAGCGACAGACACGGCCAGGAGCACACAAGTTGAGGTATGGTGCCTGAAACCAGCTTCCCAATGCCTGCACTGAATCAAAGGTTCAGTCGCAGTGGAGGGCAACGAGCAATACCGTGTTTCTCATGCCACCTACACGGCACACCGCGGAACAGGGTTGCAACATGACACGCGTTGATGAAGAACTGACGTGACACTCTTCTAGCAAACTACCGCGGTCCAGGAACGACGTCCTGCTTCTTACGACAAAAGGACAGAAATCCTATAAACATGTTTGCCACTTGAAAAACATCTCTTGGCACCAAATCAATGGAAATAACCTGCGCCCTTTTCCCACAAGAGGCTGGTAAAGCACTCGCTTCACGCCCGAGGAGGGGTCTGTGTCCCATTGCACCCCTCGCGTTCCTGGTCACACCGTTTTCCAGAAGCACTCCAGAGGATCCAAACACCCCACCAAAAGGCTCTTATGGACAAGGAGACAGGGGAAATAAAATTAATAGAAGAGCAACTTTTGTCAACTGTATTTTTCCGAACTCCTAGAAAGGGAGAAAACGAAGAGCCAAGCCTCCTTGGGAGGCAAAGCCTTTAAGGTAAATGTATCATGAAAAAGAAAACTTCTGTCACTGCTTAAAAAGGTTTTTGACAGGTCTTCATTTGTAACCCACAAACAAATGCAGTTTCTCATGCTCCACGGACTCTAATATCACTTCATAGCAGACCTGAACCCAACTCTCCATTGAAAAGCCAGAGAAGCAACCACATTAAAATAGCTCTCTTCACTGCTTTTGGGCACACCAGAAATCTTTCATTTCAGGAGCTGCACCTAAGGGCCTGGGAGCACAACTTGAATAGATAGAAACGGCTGCTCGAAATCATTTAAATAGCTTTGGGTGGACCGGTTGCAGTTAAGTCAAGCCTAACAAACAAGGCATTCTTATACAAGACAAAGAAATAGTGCTTTGCCCTATTTAAGCAGCAGTCAAGTTTCAGAAACCCCTTTCCTGACTTAGTCAAAGAGAGAGACTGGCCATAACCCAACAGTTCAGACCTGCGTGGGCGTCTAGAGACCCCCACCAACCAGAAGAAGGGGTACAGACAGCACAGAGTCATCCACTGCACACCAAGGAGAGCAATAGAGGAGAGAAATAAAGACCCACTCCAGACCTAGGACATCAAACGGCACGTGACACAGCAGCTAGGACAGCCTCCTCCATGCCTTGCTCTGCAAGGAGGTGGTGGTTCAGGGAGCCAAACCAAGCAGCCGAGGTGAGAAACCTTTGCAGGCAGCTTCCCAACATGTGTGGCCATGGAAAACGGCCTCAAAAAGCAACATCTGATGCAAATGGGTACGATACCAGAGCGGCACCAGCACAGCGCGATGCTGAGATGCAGGCTTTGTGAAAAACAGTAGGTGGGAGATGGCCAACTGTCATAGGAACGCACCAGCCAGGCCTCATCTCCAGGACAATAGCATGATGAATGGAAATGAAGAGAAGGCCATCTTCTGAGTGATGGAGAAGCTGAAGGACCAGTGTCACCACGACAGACCAGAAGATACAGACAATACGCCTGCTAGCCACAGCCTCTGTTCTTAATTTGAAACCTCAAAGCCAGCTACAACGGCACTGAGTGAGCAGCAGCCCCTGGCTATCTGCTCCAGAGCTCACATCGTTCGTCCTTGCTCATACATTTAAAAGTTTAGCCAGAATAACCTGGTCCCTTTTAAGAGATTTACAAACCCAGCTGAGCCTAGAAATCCATATTTCATCTGCACAACGCAAGCAGAGCATTTTTACCTCTTAATTTTGTGTTAATTTTCGTTTCTTGTTTGCTTTCTGCAGAGTTCCCAAGAATTTGTGTCAGCTACTAACTCATCCCTCCTCCCGAAAGCGGGACGAGTGGCTACAAAGCCCATGTTTGTCACCAGCCAGAGGAATCCTCTAGAAAGAAAACCTGCAGGAGAGAGATAAGAAGCATCTCCTCCACTCATCGGAATTCAGGGAAAAAGACCTAAACAAATATTAATGAGAGGCACTTAACTGCGCCTGTTCAGCAATCAATAACGCACGACAAGGTACACAACCGGGCCACGCGCTTCACGCCGTCGCTGTGCTGGAGGTCCAAAACCAAGGGGTCTTCTGCTGATCCCCTCCCTCCAGGTCGTGTCGGCAGCTCTCCAACTCCCCATCCCCTTCCACGTGCTCCCTCCGTTACAGAGGCAGGGGACCGGAGGGGTGACTAACTCCTTGTGTTTAATAATCACGTTCATCCCAACTAGTC